>VXBP01002938.1:326627-391372 GCA_013400115.1 Rhinopomastus cyanomelas | reverse complement strand
TGCTAAACCGCTCTCCATAATTTATCAGAAGTTGTGGATCACAGGGGAGGTCCCAGATGGTTAGAAGTTGGCAAATGTGACCCCCATACACAAGAAAGGTTGGAAGGATGATCCAGGAAACTACAGACCTGTTAGCCTCACCTCCGTTCCGGGCAAAGTTATGGAACAGATAGTGCTGAGCGCTATCATGCAACAACTGCGTGACGGCCAAGAGATTAAGCCCAGTCAACACAGATTTAGGAGGGGCAGGTCTTGCTTGACCAACCTGGTCTCCCTTTATGATCAAGTAACTCGAATGGTCGATGAGAGGAAGGCTGTGGATGTGGTGTACCTGGATTTCAGTGAAACATTCGACACAGTCTCCCATGATGCTGGCGAAGATGGCAGCAAGGGGCTTTGACAGGAATATTCTGTGCTGGGTCAGGAACTGGTTGGATGGACGAGCCCAAAGAGTGGTAGTAAATGGTCACCAATTAGAGATAGTGTCTATATCAAATCTACTCATCTTTTCTAGATTACAGATTTATAAAGTGTGTAGTGTCAGCTCTAAACAGTTACGTGACCATTTCACCTTCAGTTATCTCTTCCTGCATATGCCACTTCCTGTAGCTGGAAATAAAGCCCTTTGATACCTTCTGCTGTAATGGCAGTTTTAACTGAAAAGCTGAAAAGTTGAGATCTAAAAATTGTACAGATTCTTAATTGATTCTTTCATTCCCTTTCCTTTAATAAAAATGAGGGGGGAAAGGAAAAAGCCCGGCTTTTTCTTTTTTTTTGTTACTACCCAGACAGAAAGCAAAAAAATCTGTTAAAATGTCATGCTGAGTAAATTATTTTATTGCTTCATATTTCAGACATTAACGCCGATATCTTTCTTATTATTGTCCCAGCCTAACAACGTGCAGCATACTCCCTAAAGCAGATTGATATTTAGTATGTCTGCATTTCCCAGCTGATAACTGAATTCCATAGTGGTGCACTGGTAAGAGTCTGATATGGATGTGACAGGAAATTATTTAGATGTCCTTAAAAAGATCTTTTTTTAGAAACACTTCATAGTTGGGAAGGAGCGTGGAAACAAGCTAGCAGTAGGAAGGGATTCTTGTCTTACTTGAAACTACTAAATGTTCAATGTTTTCATGCAAAGTAGAGCTGTGTTTAAGGCAGCATTATCAAGTTTAAAATAATTTGCTGAATCGTGACACTTGACTCCTATAGCTGTTTCCCAAAGAGGAATGGAACAGCCATCCTTTAATGGAAAAATGCAAAATGTGCATTTGCATTGCCTAAAGGACAGTGTGGAGAGCAAATAAGGCCTGTGGAGTCTCATGTGTTACTACATTTACAGTTTAAAGAAATGTTTCCATTTTCTTTTAAAAAAATGCATTCTCAGCTCTTGCATGAGTGTCAAGATACGATTTCAGCCTCATATATAATTCGTTATTGGGTGGGATGCAAACATTGTTCCAAACCATTACATATATTACATTATGGCTGAGAACATGGACTAATGTTTTAATATTGTGTCACACGTTACAGTGACCCATCATTATTTGCTAGAGATAAATAAAGTAATTTTTAGGCCAGTTTTTATAACTTATTCCAAAATAATGAAAGGAGATGTTGTCTGATCTGAACAGCTGTGTTACAGATTCAGCTGCCTTTGCAGTAGGATTTTCCAGGGTTTTTTACTTATATTTTCACAGAATCATAGAACGTTAGGGATTGGAAGGGACCTCGAAAGATCATCCAGTCCAATCCCCCTGCCAGAGCAGGATCACCTAGAGCAAGTTGCACAGGAACACATCCAGGCAGGTTTTAAATGTCTCCAGAGAAGGACACTCCACAACACCCCTGGGAGTTGTTTATCTAGGGGAAGCTAATTCTTCAGATCATTTTGCCAAATCCAGTCTTTTCATGGGTCATAAGGAGACAAGCTGTCAAATTTTATAAATAAACTTCTGGATTATTTCTAGCTTCTGAATAAAAGCCAAAGGCAATGCACTCAGAAACAGTTGGGAGATACAGAAAGTAATTAAAATTCCAGATCATTTTCAATATCTGCAAAAGTATTCTGCCTGATGAGGCTGATAGTTTCAAGAACAAATGATTAAAAAACTCATCCATCTTCAATAATAACAGCCTTTGGTCAAATCAGTTTTCTGTGTGTATGAAATCAATTTTGTGAGTTTGTTTGTTGAGCTTTACTTTCAGACATGCTTTATATTGTATGCACATACATGTCATGTCAAGTATGACGTGGACAACCCTTTGTAAATAAGAGACAGAATAAATAGATTTCTTAATCAAACTGAGTTTTCTAAGGAGACCACTGTTTGGAACAGCTAATTGTGTGGGTTATCCATTATATAGCCACAGTTTCCAAAACACCCATTTCACTTTCAGGAAAATAATAATTGTGCTAAACTCTGTCCCAGAGTCTGATAAAATGTGCATTAATTTTCACAAAGTTGACTGAAGTCATTGTGTATCAGATTGCTAAGGTTTACATCTACAGAATAAAAATCAAGTTTAGGTTGATTTTTGAGGTTAATTTTACTTTCCAAAACATTCAATTTTATTTGTTCATCACCAGGTATGTTCTGTAAAATAACAAAATGTGCTTGATTTCCCTGAAGAAAATTTTGTTAGTTGAAAGTGATTTACTGAAAAGGAATCACTAAAATACTGTTCAGTTTTACGCACTTAAAGCATTTGCATTTGAGGCGAAAACACAATGTTTTTGACTCACTCTCACTGCAGAATGTTGTTTCAGCTCAAATGATGTGGCCAACATGGCTGATGCTAAATCAGGCCAGATAATATTTCTGAGAAACAGTAATTCTTTCTTAGAATAGGAAGAGTCATATTTCCAGCTCTAAAAATTAAGGGAATAATTTTCAGGAACATTCTTATCTGGAAATAATAATTTAGATTCTGCCTTCCTTGTGTCTTTGAAACCTGTGATTTCATCTAGTAAAATGTGATTGTTTTAGTATAATTGAGAGTAGAGTTTGACCTACATAGTTGGGGGTGATTCTACATTGTTGAAATTCTGGCTAGTCTATCATAAACAACATGAAAAAGTCTAGGGAGTATTGATGTAAAGAGGGACACTACAAGTTTCATAAATCATTCCACTTCAGTCTCTACTTCTAGTTAGTCCAGATATCACTTCTCACTCAGAAAAATACTGGGTTTTTTTCCTACAAAGTGACATTTAAGAATTATGGTAACTGTAATATACATTTACCATCTAAGAAGCAGACTGCTGTGAGCTCTAGAGGTCCAAGAAATTGTATGTCATCAAATAACTAAAGATATTAAACATCTGTGTTTGTTATGCAAAGTTTATCAAAAAGCAGTCTCTAAACGTTAAATGGGAACAGGTCAGACTCAAGAGAATGTGCTTACTTCAAAGCAACACTTTGAATAGAAAATACTTGATCCCTAACACTGTAAAATAGTGATTAAAATTCACATTAAAAGATCTGAAGACATTCTTTACATCAACTTATCATAGACACGGAATTGAATATCAGATGCTGGGGTGAATACATTCTTTTGATCTATGGTCAAAGAGAAAACAAGACCCTATCACCCTTTATCACCTGAACAGTTCTTATAGCTTTTACTTTATACCAAAAAATCTATGGTCAGGGTAGACATTTTTCCATGATATCCACTTGAAATGACAGTTTATGCAATGACTATGTTCAGCAAGTTTGAACATGCTTTGATCTTACATCCAGAAACCAATTTGGCAATCACAAGGGTTTAAATGTCATTGCCTTCAAGTATCTGTGTTTGGGAAGGATGAACAGTGGTTAGCTTTAACTCATTTACCTTTTCATTGTATTCATTTCATGTTGAAATCAAGTGTTTGTCTTTCTGAAACGGCACTTGTGAAATGCTTTCTGAGCACTCCTAGGCCAAAAGGTAGTTCTCAAACGCTAAAAACATGAAACCTCTCTTTAAGTTTACATAGCAGGAAACTGCTTTATAGAGGAAGTGCTCAATGGGAACGGTGGGAAAATGATGCACAGAAAAATTGTAAAGCCTTTGACCTCAATCAAAAGCTAAGGGATTTCTATGCCTACACAGGATTTAGATACCTGCGTAGCTCTGAGGATTTAGATATTCTTCTGCAGAAATAAATCGTAAGTCTGGAATTATAGAAGGCTTTGAATAAAAAATTAATATTCCATGACATTTAAATTAAATCAGTAATAATCTTTACAGTGCTTTGGACGTCTCAGTAAAATACTGAGACATTTTGGTTTACTGACAGGCTGATAAGTATGTCAGAGTTTAAACAAAATTTGTCCATGTCCTTTGGAAGTAAACTTAGACCTTGATTTTTCCCGTAATTCCTCCATCTCTTTTTACAGTTTATTAGTACACTGCATTCCTAATGTGTATTGAGCTGAAACGAATTTAGAGCTTACAGATCTTTCTCTCCAGAAAGTTTTCCTTTTCTCATGATGAAGAAACATATACTTACACATCTATCAAAGGCCACTCTGTTTTCCATCACCGTGCTGGTTTAGCTGACTGTTCCCATTTTATGCATGGACCATACGTTGCTTCTGATGCCTGTTTTTCTTTTATCATAAATCCCAGTCCCCACAGAATAGGAAGATATTTGCTCACATTACTTATATTTTCAAGTAGAAACATGAAGTTCAGATTCTGAAATACTTTTTAAAAGTCAGAGCTGTTGTTACTAGAAGGAATTCAAACTTCTTGTAGCACTGACATGAATCGTTGCGTTCATTGGTGTGGAAGAAGGTCAGTAGTTCAGTCAGAATCTGGATTACAGATAGTTCCAAAACTGAAACTAAAGGAGCACTGATAATATATTTTGAGGCACCTTTCTCCCTTACATGTTATTCATACAAGTGCCTTACAGAAAAGACAGGGAAGGCAGTGACCTATCAAACACACATTAAAGAGTTAAAGGTGTACTTGCTTTTAGTGAATGGGGTGCTACCAGTAGAGGGTGGGCATTTACTGAAAAGCACTCAAGTGTTACAAACAAAATCATGTCAGTGGAATCCTGGTAGGAAGAATAACGATATCACTGCAGTACTGGGACTACAAACTTGGCCGGATTGTATTCTTAAATAATGAAATGCATTAATCATATCTTGATTGAGCTTTCTTCTAAGGGATACTAAAAAACTGTAACAGTTGTAGAATTATCCTAATTTTCGGATCAACCGGGAATATTTTAATTCCTCATTCTGAAATGTTATGTGAACTCTTAAATATCTACAGTAGGTTACATGCTTTGTTTACTGTTGGCTACAGAATTCTTTAAAACATATAAAAATTTATCTTTCGTTAGTTTATATCGCAGTGTGCTCAGCACAGGCAATTGCTCTATGTTTTGCTGTTTTAGGGGATTCGCCATATGTGATCATTTCATTACACCTGATAAAGATTTCTGTCATAAACAGTGGTGAGACAAAGAATAAGGTGTTCTGGGTAGCTGAATCAAACAACTCTTGTTTACTTATTCAACATTGTGACATCATAATACATCATTGCTGGGGCTCTTTAGTTTGAAGAAGAGGAGACTGAGAGGAGACCTCGTCACTCTCTACAAGTACCTGAAAGGAGCTTGTGGCGAGGTTGGGCTGGTCTCTTCTCACAAGCAATTACTGATAGAAGCAAGAGGGAATGAGTTCAAATTACAACAGGGTAGGTTTAGACTTGATATTAGGATAACTATTTTCACAGAAAGGGTGATCAGTCACTGGAATGGACTTCCAGGGAGGTGGTTGAGTCACCCTCCCTCGATGTTTAAAGATCGCTTGGATGAGGTGTTCAGGGATCAGGTTTAGGGGTGAACTTGTAAGGTAGGGGTAGGTAGTTGGCCTCGATGACCCCAGGGGTCTTTTCCAATCAGAGTGATTCCGTGGTACTATCATTCTCCTATCCTGATGATGTGAAGTGCAGGGATACATTGCATTGTCAGTTTTGTGGGAGAAATGGTTGTATTGTTTAGTTTTTTTGTCAAACAGTAAAAAAAAAACCCAGTAAAAAGGTAATTGTGTTTGATATGTAATAATTCTTGTTGTGACTGCTATGATTTATGTTACATCAACCACCGTAGTTATGCAGGCATGTAGTTGATATATAGTTGTTGGAAACCATGAACAAGCAAATTTTAGCAGCAACAGAAATGAAGTCTTATTAATTGCTACCACAAACCAAGCTGTTGGGTGCTGTAACTATGAGATTAATGTCTCTGTGTTCCAAGATTACTTTAAAGAGAAAGATTAGCCCTTGCATTCTTTAAAATTCCACTGCAATAATTTAACCCTATTAGCTGCTGGACAAGCATAGGCAAGCTGTAGTCTCACATGTTCCTTTGTTGAATTATTTTACTGATAAAATAAATAAATCATAGTTTATATATTTAAAGTAATATTTCAATTAATTACTCAAGTGAATTAAACAGAATGAACTTCAACCAAGAAGTATTTAGAACAGGTAACTGTGACTCTAACCAACTACTAGTAAGTGACTATTTTGTCTTGAGATTGCTGTACTGGATCCATTATAAATGCTGATTACTTTTACACATGGCTTGGAATATTCCATGGTACTCATAAGGCATCAGCAACACAATTGTGGAGCTAGATCCACAAAAGTGAAATTACTGTGAAATTACCCTGCTCTTAAGATCCAACCTTCCTTAATAATGCAGAATTTGGTGAAACGTTTTAGGTAGACAGTTGAAAGGAGTTGGGAATATCGTCCTTCATATCTTAGGCTAGCTATTGTCACTATTAATAATAACAAAGTGAGAGCAGCACAGGCTTTTCCAGAGAAGGTACTGACCTAACTCTAGCATATCTTTCATTGTTTTGCTTATTCTTCTTTCAGTAATTAGTCTTACATGCAGGAATTGCAGATCTGGGAAGCCATAAGCTTTTTTTCATTTGTTTATGCTGCTTCATTAGTAATTGTAGAAGTCAAAGCAATTTTCTGTGTTATCACAGAGCATTAGGGATTGGAAGGGACCTTGAAAGATCATCTAGTCCAATCCCCCTTCCACAGCAGGATCACCTAGACCAAGTCACAGAGGAACACATCCAGGCAGGTTTTATATGTGGTTGTAACCTACTTCTTGTTTTTGCCAGGACCTGGTCATTACTTACCAACTAAAATATTAGATATTGGGTGATGCTGTGAATGAAGCACAATTACCCTAATTTTGGCTGTTATTTACTAACAATAAAATTTTCCTTCAGTTTCCTGTGAAGTAACTTTACATGGCTATTCACAGCTCCAGAAAGTTTAAGAAGATCTTAAACTTACAAAGATATGAAGAATTAAAGAAATGGGCAGATTGTGCAATTATGCACAAGATGCCTACCCCAGTCTGATAGGATATTTCTACTTTGCTCTTGTAGAAAGCATTCATTAAAAATTAAAAATGTAGTCATTCTATTTAATTGTTTATTGAGGGTGACCATAGTTTGCTGTAACCCTCACAGTGATTTACCAAATAGCTGATTCTGAGTGTAACATAAAAATACTCTATAACATTTACTTGTTGAGCTTTACTTTTTAAAGAAGATTAGAAGAAGGTTAGATTTTGCTTTCTATTTTACTAAAATTTTTCTCATACTCTAAAACAAGTGACAAAATTTTTCTGCTGAGGTTTGAAATGTATTACAAATGTGTGGGATATTAACTGACCCTCACTCACTAATATATGACCAGTTTGACAAAGTTACCTCTGAGTTGCAACAGTTGCTTCTTGTGAACGTAGGACTGTGGCCAGCAGAGGTCATACTGAGCCAGCGGCATTTCCTATCCATGCTCTTCTGGTTATTCCTTCAGGTAAAACTTCCAATAAAATCTAAAATAACTCTTCCAGAAATCACAAATAGCTTCCGTATTATTCCTAGTGTGATATGGACACTTTCTTCTAATTATGTGTCTCCTAATTATGGCAAAGTCAGTTTGTTAAGCTTTTCTATACTACGTTATTAATTTCAAGCTCTTCTCCATGTGTGTCCACCAATACAGCACAAACCACCTCACTGGAAGGTGCCTGTTACACAGGTTGCAGAGCAGAAGACCATGGCAATAATGACTTTCCCAGGGCCACACAACAGCAAGAGGCACCACTTTGTCTCCCAAGTAATCAATGAGTATATAATTTTATCACCAGCCGTGCAACTTTTTACCAGACTTCACAGCATCAGAAGACATAAATAACTTAGGACTGCATGGTGTAAGGGGATGTTACGCCTTCCACAGCAATAGCAGGGAATGCGTTGGAGAAAGGGATGGATTGATGGAACGTGTGGAACTGCACCAAAACTTAAACATCTGTGCAAGATGCTTTACAGTGGAGCAAAGGCAGGAGTGCTGATGTTGCTTCTATTTCCAATTCTAGACCAGCACTCAGGAACAGAGAAAGAGGCAAAGGTTCTAGGAGGAGCTCTATGAGAATTTGTGAGAGAATAGAAAAATGAGAACGTGAGCTGACACAAGAAAAGACAAAAGAGACATCTGTCACGAGTCCTGACTGGTGAACAAGAGAGAGAATCACTGAGATATTTTTTTTGGACACCAATAGTAAAACTCAAATAAAGGCTGGAGTGTAGGGCCAGAAATGCATCCTATTCAATTTTAAGATTAAATTTGTAGATACTATATGAATTTCTCCAGTCATATCCAAGCTAAGTCATGTGCTACACCTCATAATTTGATGCTGAAGACTCCCAATGTTATTTTGAATATAATGCAACGATAAGCTTTTTGTGATTAATGTAGTTAACTATGCTGACCTGTGAGTGCAAGACGAGTTTGTCATGTCTTTAGGCTGAGAGAATTCACATGCTAGAGGAATCACATGCTAGCAGAGCAGCCTAGTCACTCAGGAATAGGCCAGGCAGGGTGAAGATTGTTTAGGTGTTTATATTTTTCATTCTATTAGATACAATATATCATGTTTTTTCAAAAACAGGAAAATTACTTTCCTGGTCCAATTCCTGATAATTTATTAAAATTTTTATTGAGAATAAAGATTCTTGTATTTGATTTCATGTCTTCCCTGTTTATTGATAACATAGTAGCAAATGTTTAGGTGCATTTCTAAATCCGGCTAAACACGTTCGATGTATTTAACTTCTGAAATTCAACATGGCCTTTATTACAAGAAATTGCAAGAGATTTGAGGGTGATCCATAAATTGGTTTAAAAAATGTACCAGAAAACCTTCGTATCTCTTTGCCCCACCACGGTTTTTAGTATCATTAGTCTGTAATGATTCTAAGGCAATCAGATATAAATAAGAGGGCAAAAGGACACCCTTCTCCAGTACTTCTTGTAGATTGCATAGCTGTAAAGACGTTCTGTTAAAGATTACTGATAAAATGTAAGAGACACATAAAAATTCCTGCTTTGGTTAGCAATAGAATTAGGGATGTTTGCTTGAAGATGAGCTCAATTAACTCAGAATATGTTTTCCATGCAGGATAAAGCCAGCTATGTTTCTATTGTGCTAAAAGTGCTGGGTGGTCAGCTGTCTTTACTTAAAATGACAGCCCATTTCCCAACAGTTGCCACACTGTGGGGTTTAAGATAATGCCTTTTACCCTTTTATTATTTCAGATATCACTGTGTACTGACTCAGTAAATGTAGACTATTAGTGTTCAACTGAGCTGTCCAAATATTTAACTCATCCCAAAATCAGCTCTGTTTTCTTATTTTAATGGGGACCTTTGGTGCTATTTATGTGGTACTAATAGACGAGCATCTAGGGAAATCCTCTTAAGAGTTTTGTATTTTGAAAACCTGCCATCTTTACAGTGGGAAGAAAAATTACAAACTATAGAGCATAGTTGTCAGCATCAGTAAATGATCAACAAAACATGTACTTAAGTTGGGTGACTGATAACTCCTTGTCTAACTTGTGAGACACAGCCTTTAGAAGTTATTTCACCTAGCAAAAATTTATGCATGCCAGAAGTATTAAATGTCTACTTTATAAAGATTTTAAAAATATTATTCTAGTTAAAAGCTTCTGGCATGTATCTGCTTTATGTCTTTTTTTGGTATTTTTGAAATATAATCGTAATAATGAGGTTTAAATATTAACGTAAGTGTGAGAAACCACTTTGTTTCTTTCTAGATATACCATGTACAATTCATAAGAAATACTTTTTCTTCTGAAATAGAGTATCACTCCCTCTGAAATAAACAATGTGAAGGACAAGCTATAAACCAAACCAAACCATCATTCAAAAGTACAAATTAACAGAGGACAATGTGGCAATTTTTAAATAAGAAGGTAAAATGTGACTCTGCAAACAGTGGCTCATGTCTATTGTAGCTTCTTGTTAGGAACATTGGTCTTGTGGTTATGGCAGGGAACTCTGACTTGGCAGATAGGTATTCAGTTTATGCTTCTTCTAGTTTTCCTGTGTAATATCGAGTGTGGAACTTATGGTTAGATTAAGAAACAAATCAGTCACAAGCTTTTTGTTACAGTGCTGAGTAGCTCTGTGCCTATGTCCCTTCATTGTCCCGGATCACCTAGAAAGTGGAGCAAAGGCAGGAGTGCTGATGTTGCCCTATGGAAATTCCATAATCATTCCATAATCATTTCCTATGGAAATTTCCATAGGAAACACCATTTGGAGCAAAGCAGCCTCCTGCTAGCCCAGCATAGTCCTGAAAGCAGTAATGTGGTTTAATGAAAATCTTCATCTTGTATTTAGGTATTTTTCTCAGTGTCACCTTCTCTCAGTCAACTTCACAGCCCAAATCCCACTCTTCAGATAGCTGCCTGAATCCTTTCTTTCAAAACCTGTCTAGAAGAGGTGATAGTGATGCCCTCCCACTTTTGCTTTTATACAGTACCTTACTGGTTAAAGGACTCTCCTAAGGTAAGAAAGACACGGAATCAATACGCTGTTTTAACTGTGACAGTTGAAACTCATCTCTTCCACCCTTTTCATGTCTGTCCTAATGACCAACATACAGATCATGAAAAGATAAATTCAGTGTCCACCCCACTGAAGAAGTTAGCTAGATCTGAGAGTGTGTCACAAAAGCAAGTAAGCCTTGTAGCCTAGAGGTGAAGGTTTGCAGCTAAAGGGGTATGAAAACAAAAGGCATGCTCCTAAAACTTGGTCCCTAGTCCTGTTGTTTGTGGAAGTTTTATTTTCCTATTTCCATTAAACTGACCATTTTTGCCAAGAAATTCTGTAAAGGATAACAGGAGTGCAGAGGCTACAGCAGCACACAGAACAAGGTGGCAGGGCTTCTCATGGACTTAATTTTTGCAATCATAGGTATAGACTGTGTATAGGAACTACAGATAGAAAATGAATTTATACTGCATCTGGCAAAGAAGTGAGAACTCCTGCTTGCTCCATCCAAACTGTCTCTTTGGGCTCTAGTAACAATGCTTTATCAAATTGTTATGTGTCTCTTAAGTTCAGTCTACAGAACATAGGGTGTGCTCATTAATGAGAAGCTTAAAGGGAGAAAGAAAACTGTGCAGACAGAAGTCTTAAGCTACAGAGTTAAGAACATCAGTTGTTGGCTCTTAAAAGAAAACTTTTCTAATGTGGAAATATTTGGTATGTTTTATTATATGTGTCTTAAAGTTTTGCAAAAGTGGATTATTTTAATCACTGTATTCATGCTCTTTAACGTGAAACAGCATTTATGCTGCTGTGTTTTTCCTCTCCTTCCACTCCTACTAATATTGATCAACAAATGATCATTTAACTTTTGCTGATAGTGAATAATCTCCAGTAGAGCACAGCTTTGCTGTTAGCAACTGTGGACTAATCTGAAAGGTAAACAGTGCAGTCAATGATACTTCACTGGCAGTGTGGGAATAGTCTTAAATGTATGTACTGAAAACCTTTGGCAATTGTTAATTGAATTTCAGTCCTTCATCAGACACCCTATTTGAAAAGGCATATTTGAGTAATGAAGGACTCAACAGGGCTGATCTGTATGTCTAGTACACAAAATCAAAGAATTTATCACTCATCTGTGTGTTTTTTCCAACATTCTGCATTAAGCTGTCTGCCACACCTCCGTGTAGACATCAATCAGACAACGAGAACTGTGTTCTTTGCGCTTCACAGGATTCAGCAGCTCCTTTTAAGACTGAACTCATTGTTTTCATTATTTAGTACATCCAACTGAAGTGCAAACTGCAATGCAAAGCAGAAAGTAGGTAAGTAATTTCTCTTGAAACTTCCATATGTCATTTTTGGTTTAGGGAAGGAGTGGCTGCAACACTCAGTTTTTTGAAACTCTTTATTTTATTTCTCTATATTTTTTCGCAGGATAACATCATGTATGAATTCCAGTCTTACTAAACTTATGTGTGCTTATGGTTGTACATTTCCGAACAAGCATTTTGCTTCTTTCAAGGAGTCATTTTGTAAAATTCTGTCTCCATTCAGCATCATCTCACACATCTATCTTTTTTAAAAGTCCCAACAAACCACCATTGTCATGAGAGCTGTGCAGTACATGACAGTGATAAGCATCTTGTGTGATGCAGTTGTTTAAGACATGATCTGCTAATGAGGATGTGCAGATCTATAAATGACAGCTACAAAGGATCTGGAGCTTTATTAACCTACTGAAGGCACGGGAAAGCATAATAGTCTTATCTAGTACTGTGCAGCAATTACTGCATTGCAATTTCCTTGTTACCCAGGCTGCACCCATGCCACAGGTTGTTGCTGTCACGTTCAGGATGTTTCAAGGATAGAGCTTATCATGGGTAGGTTTGATTCCCGTTTCCAAACTGACCAGAAAGAATGGTTTGATTCCCACCTTCTTCTAGCTGACTATCAAGGTTTGCAAGATTACATTATACCACAAAGAACATATTTCTACTACTTTGTAAAGGGATACTATTGAAACATTGTATCAGCATTAAAAGTATTATAAAGACCTAAAAACTACATGGCATCCGAATTCCCTCACAAATAATACTATAATAACTACTTTGTTGACTCTTCATGGCATTTATCATCTTCACATGCAGATGCCGTGTATTGCATTTGAAAATAGAACACCAGAAAGTTCTTGTAAAGCCTGAAGGTTAATGACGTTAGTCTGCCCCTTGACTATAGGAAGCTGTGCATCTAATTTAAACTGACAGATGTGCTTTTACAGCTGGAGCACTACAGAGATATTCAAGTCTTGGCCTTCCTGGAGAAAATACTGGGTAAAATAGCTAGACATGTTCTTGACTGATTTTTCTATAAGAGATTGATTAAAGTTTGGAAAGTTGCTGTCCTGAGAAACCCCACAAATTCACAGGAGCCTCAGTGAAACAAACTTTTCTGTTGATTAAAATCTCAGTGAAACCAAAAAGAATACGTTATTATTGTAGAGCCTTATGATTATTCTTGTATATCGATTCATCCAAACAATAGTTATTTGTTTGATGGATTTGGTGTGATTTATAAACTCAACTTAATAATTTCCCCTCTGTATGCATCTTTTTCAAGATTTCTTTAAATTTAGAATTATAAATATAGGGACTAAACTTTCTTTTCCTTTATTCATATGTTAATAGAATAATAAGTGTTATGTAATTTTTGTTGGCCAGAATTTGAAGTCTCAAAACATATCAAACTAGGGATTTTCTGTTAGAAGTTTATTTCCATAAAAGTAAAAAGCCAATGATTTCTGTAAGGCTTTCTAATTTGTATCTTATCTAAGGATGCTGATGTACATGATCTCTGATAATGGCTTGTATGAAGTAAGAAGAGAGATTCTTTTAAAACTACTTTTAAGAAGGTATTTCATATGTTTATGGAAAAGTTAATAATGATACAACATATCACAGAATCACAGAACATTAGGGATTGGAAAGGACCTTGAAAGATCATCTAGTTCAATTGCCCTGCCAGAGCAGCATCTGCTGTATTGCAACAGAAATGTCTTGGTTATTCAGAAAACCTCATTTGATCTACAAAATCCTAAATATGAACAAAAGCTGCTCTGACTTCAGAATTCTTCACATCATAAAGACTGAAATACTGGACACTTTAGCTTCTCCAAAATCATTTCCATTATAGAGCTCTTGCATAACTAGGGCTAATCTAAAAGAATCAATAATTGTAACATACTTGAAACTTAATGGATTCAAGAGTGATTTCCTCATTCTTTGTAGAAAGTGAAGAAAGTGGTACAAAAAGTGCTACTGTTGATCTCTAAGGGCTAGCACTAAATTCCCCTGAGATAACACACAGATAGCATCTAAACGTTTGTTTGGAGTAGGACTGCACTGAGGTCACTGTTCAAGACAACAAACTGTCTGCTGCATTCTCTGACCCTGAAAGGTTAGAGTTTAGGAATTTCCTGGAGAGATTCTGTTTGGTCTAACATTTTTATGAAAGTATCAAGGGGATACTTAAGAGCAATAGTAAGGTTATTTTCCCCAGAGCTGTTAAAGCCTTTTATCTAGCCAAAAATACTTTCAGGGAGATGCCTGTTAAGGCTGTATGAATGCAAGAAGAAATCAAAAAGAAACCTTTTTTTTTTTCCTGGAGTCTAAGAAAACACCAAATGGGTTTTTAAAAATATGTTTATATATAAGTAAGACAGAAGTCCTTTATCTTTGCGTTTCGTACCACATGATTTAAATAAAACAAAAAAGAATCCTTTAATACTTACCTATTTCCAGGTACAAAACTCTTTCAAAAATGAAAACAGATACAACTTTTCACTGATACACAAAGTTGTTAATGACATGTCCTGACAAAACAGCTGGACACAGCTGACTGGACTCTTCACATACAACTATATTCATAATATTCGAGAAAGTCAGAGGGAAGTTAGCTGTGTCATAATCGCATTTGTTCGGTGTTGTTCTGTTTAGTTTGTGGAATATTTAGTTTCTAAACATGTACTGCCTCATGCCATTATGACATTAAAACATTTAATGAAGAAAGGAAATGAGCAGAACTTCAAAGTACAGTCCGTGCGACTGGTAGTTTTACTACAGAAAAACTGATTTTGTCTTTCAAGGACATCAAAAAAGATTAACTTTAGCCAAATTCAGCATGTGGTCTTAATCAGCCTCTACTTTAGGGTGTTAGTAATAGTTCATTAGTCTAACTCTAGAATGTCAGTGCAAGTACTAACCAGCATTGTCCTCTGAAGCAGGACAATGCTGGAGTGAAATAGTAAGACGGTGGATAAAACAATGGTAGTGTGACTACAAGTAGGAATTTATAGTCAACATCTCTGAGGCCAGGTCAGCCAGAGTTTCATACGGATAGACCACAGGCCAACTGGATAGGTTCCTGTGTGACTTGGTTTAGGTGATCCTGCTGTTGCAGGCAGATTGGACTAGATGATCTTTCAAGGTCCCTTCCAATCCGTTATGATTCTATGATTCTATGATAATTGGATTGCAAATAATGATGCAGCTTGGACTTTGAAAGAGTTAGTTACATAGATCCTTTTATGGAGACAGCTGTCAGGGGCATCATAAAATAATATTGTAGGCATAGATGCTAAAATCAGGCTGTATTTTATACATCTACTGACTGTGACACTTAGTCGCTAATCAGTCAGCCTATCCCATTTCTACCTTCTTGATCTCCAGTTTACTGAGGCAGCAACAGCTTGAATGAATATCCACATTTAGCACTAGCATCTTGATTGACTTTCACCATTGACTTATTTTCTTTAAGTCCTTATCTGTAAGGGTCTGCTCAAATTTCACCCATATGTAACTGTGTTTGTTCAAAATAGAGTTTCATTGTTACGCTCATTCCATCAACCAATTTTCCTTCTTACATTCCCTTTTCACATACTCAACTTTTCACTTAGGGCCCTACATACATGGAGGAGCTTCCTCATGCTTACAGTTTCATACCAATTAGCAAATTTTCTTTTGCTCCTCTGAGTCCTAGAAATGCAGTTGACAGTAGTAGCATTATCTTTCATATAGGTTTAACCCTTACTATTAATAGGAATTACCCTTCCTATCATTTTATTATTATTTATGGCTTTCAACTGGGGGTTTTGCAGATGTTAGTTTTCAGTAGAAAGTTTCTATGATATGTGAGAACTGCTTTATTAATCAGCATTTATGATATGTCTATAATAAGATCTTCAAGACAGATACTTTGTCCGCTTTTTGTGTGTCATTATAACCTCCATCTCACAGCCATGCAGAGGTTAGACCAGGTTTCATGGAAAATGTCAGAAAGAATGTTCTGCCAGTTGGATACAATTTTAGTTATCAGAACTAGATCCAAAACACAAACTCCCTGTCCATCATGAGTCCTGTCACTCCCTAGTGGTGAAGGGTGATTAGATCAAACACATTATCTACAACCTGGAAGAGTCAGTGCACTTGTAATCAATACTGGAAGTCTAAGTGTTATGTTACACAAAGAGATTCACTAAGCTTAAGCAATAGGCTCTTTCATATGCCTCTCAATTCTTAATAATATACTCAGATCTTATTATTACAAAATGTAGCATATTTTCATTTTTCTTAGGATAGCAGTATAATAAAGCTTTCTACTTACAAGTTCTGAGATGCTTCTGTAACCACTAATAATATACTGGCAGAGGCTAATAATTAAATTGGTCAGTCTGTGCACTATTTGGATCTTTAACAGAATAAATTTGCGTTTGGATATGTAGGATTCTGTATTTTCACTCAACTGCTAGATTACCTACCACAGAATCACAGAACATTAGGAATTGCAAGGGACCTCGAAATACCATCTAGTCCAATCCCCCTGCCACAGCAGGACCACCTAGACCAAGTAGCACAGGAACAGATCCAGGCAGCTTTTAAACGTCTCCAGAGATGGAGACTCCCCAATCCCCCTGGGCAGCCTGTTCCACTGCTCTGTCACCCTCCCTGTGAAGAAGTTCCTTCTAATATTGATATGGAACCTCCTATGTTCCAGCTCACACCCATTGCCCCTCGTCCTATCATTAGATGCCAGTGAGTAGAGCCTGCCTCTGTCCTCCTGACACCCGCTCGTCACATATTTATAAACATCAGTGAGGTTACCTAGCTTTATAAACCTTTCCCCTGTAGAAACAGCACTTGTTCTGGCAAGGAATTCCATTGCTTAAGGACAAACTGAAATGGTGTGGTAGGGAGAGCAGGTAAGTGGTATTATTTCATAACTACACCCGGTTCAACAATTCAGAGAGACATTCTGTAGAGAGTACATGGAACAGAGAAAAAGATATTTTCCTAACAGATGCTTGCAGAAATACGAATGTTAATTGTTGTCAATATGTGTTTTGTTACTTAGGCATTTTCACTGAATAGGTAACTCTTTGTTCTAAACAAAACAAAAAGAATCTGTCAAATCCAAGATTATCAGCCTCAAAGTCATAAGTAAAGACATTAAAATCTGTTTTGCAAAAAATGCCCTATAAGGTGTTAAATCTGAAATACATATGAAAAGTCTTTCTCACACAGTATATCCAATAAGAATGAGCTGTATGTTTTTCAATTATAAGTTCTTCTTTAGACTGAAATTTAACCTCAAGAAATGCACGCATACATGAAAAAAATTCGCCATTCTGATGCTGTGTGACAGCCATTTACAGGGCAATAAAGCTCCGTCCCTAAATAAATACGCTACACTAGGTATTTTTTCCTTGAACTCACAAGTAATGCACTGGCCTCCAGCTGTTGGTAGTGCACCACTCTAATATTACTACAAGGTACCATTAGTGCTACTAAATGTGAAGAGTATTTAAGTAATTGTGATCTGGAACATAAATAAACAGCATTACTGCGTATTCTCTCTTCTCTACCCTTTCTCTCTTAGTCTCCCTGGCAGTGTTTACATCTTCCTGCTGGGACATAGTTTGGCATGTGATTCTGTGATGCACTACAAATGAGATAGGAGTTCAGAGAGTGTCATGGTTCTCATCCAAATCACAATCTCTGAAGATTAAAAACCAGGTCATAAGAAAAAAAAAGAGTTCCGCCTTCCTGGGTTTTCCTTCAAACTCTGTGGCTGCATTGCAGTTCCTGAATCATTAGGGGTTTTTTTAATGTAGGTAGTTTTAGAAATAGCAATTGCACTTGATGTTTATGCAAATTTGTATTAGCAAAAACCTAAAATTTATGATATTACAATAACAGTATTTGCACCTAAATAAACTGTAACTGTTTAGACAGTATAAAGTAACGAATTCGTCTCTTCTGTTCAAAATGCTATTAATTATTCTAGTCACTATCTCCTACGTTTTAAAATTTTACAATATGATATTAATGTAGGAAGAGGGGAGAAAGGTTTTATTTTCTAATGGTCCTCGGTGCCAGGAAACAGCCCTGCACTCTGTATCTTGGTCTCCTTTGAGCTGTGGTTGTTAAGTGAAAGTTATGATACGCTGCCTGATTTCACTGTTCCCACCAATATGGCATGACTCTGAAAACTGTGGAATGAAAGAAGACATCAATAAAATGTCTTGCATTCCATAGCAGGGGGTATACTGAAGAAGGGGAGGGAGCAGCGGGGAGAGGAAAACTAAGGCTTTGTCTTCCAAACCATAACAGCATGTTTATAATAGAGGAAACACATACCCTTTTAAAACTGACCTGATTGGAAGAAAATTACTTTTAGCCAGCTACTGAAATCCCTAAGCACATGCTGGTTTGTTTAATGGGAACCGATTTTGAAAGCATTTATGGAATGTATAGAGTGATCCTGTCTGAAAACATATACAGGGCAGGCATACCAGCTGCAGTTATTCCCTTCATCCTCACTGACATTAGCAATGTAAGACTTAGCCAAGCACAAAACACCCATGACCTTCTGAGCCATGCAGTCCCAAAAGAAAGCAGAGTTGAGCTCCACAGTTACTCAAATCATTACGAAGAATCATCACTCTGCCATGGACCTAAAATAAAACTGCAACAATATTTTAGAACTGTGAGACAGTCAAAGAAGAAAAGTCACAAATCAGTGTTCCCTCTTGTGTGCTGCAATAGTCCGTTCTGAGGCTTTTCATCCCTTTGCCACTAGCCAGAGGACTGTAACTCAGCATGCTTGGCTCCTATTGTTTTCTGTGACATTGATTTTTCTGGTTTTATAAATCATCCAACAGCAAATGTCAGATCATGCTTCTACCTGCTTTCTGTCTCAAGAAAATAATTCATGTTTACATAGACACTGTATGAATATAACTGCTTCCTGATATGTGTTGAATAGTTACTCTTATGTCCTTATCAGAATCCAGGAGAGAAAAATGTAGTGCCATTAGCATTGCAGCTCTCTAGGCTACGCTTCTGAAAGTATCTCTTCATTCCAGGAAAACATATTTGTCTGCCTAATGTTTTCTTCTGTTCTCTTTCTTTCTTTTTTTTCAGAGTTAGTGTAGAGTCATGCAAAATAAACATACAGAGCCTTAGTTAGTTACTTAGTAAGTAAGTTAGTAAGTTAGTTAGTTAGCCCCTTTTGTGATGTTGTCAGTCAAAACTTCTTCATAGAATCACAGACTGTTAGGGGTTGGAAGAGACCTCGAAAGATCATCCAGTTGAATCCCCCCTGCCAGAGCAGGATCACCTAGACCAAATCTCACAGGAACATATCCAGGAGGGTTTTAAATGTCTCCAGAGAAGGAGACTCCACAACCCCCTTGGGCAGCCTGGTCCTGTGCTCTGTCACCCTCACCATGAAGAAGTTCCTTCTCATATTGATGTGCTGTGTTCCAGCTCACACCTAATGCCCCTTGTCCTATCATTCAATGCCAGGGAGTAAAGCTTGGCTCCATCCTCCTGACACCCACCCTTCACATATTTATAAACATTAACAGTGAACCAGTTTCTGGCATGGCTTTCTGAGCAGGTACATCAATGTGATTTGAGAAAGGGAATGAACAGAACAAAGAGGGTAATGAGATCCTGAAGGCAAAATGGGTGTAAGTTACCGAAGGATCTCTCTCATCTGTTCAAATATGTATTACAAATGATTCAAGAAGGTTACTTAGGGAGTGAAAAATACACAGTGATATTAAACTGAGTGACACTGAAGAGACCTGTCATGCATGCTGAAGACAGATGTCTGATCTAGCAAAAGAATTAATTAACTAAAAAGCAATGGTTGAAGTTTTTATTGATGCCAAAATTAATATGCTTTTGTAGACTGGTCTTAATTCCCTACAAAGACACTTAGAAGGAATAAAAACAAACTGAGTGACGTGATATTGCTAACATAGTAGTAAAAATATAGGTTGATATGACAATGACAATTTTGTGTGTTTTTTATTTATGGTTTGGACATGTCTCCATAGAAATACAATTGAATATGCCCTCATTATCACCTCCTGACTCTCTCCAATAGATAAAGGTAAACAAGAAATACTTTCTATTAGAAATTAATCTGTGATTATTCTGCTCAGACAACAAAGCAGATAAGGAAAAGGTATCAATGTTTATATCTCAGCTATGTAAAAGGTTATGAGAGGAATAGAAATTTAATATCATTACTAACAGACACATAATGGCAGAACTTCACTACCCTAAGAAACATCTCTCAAAGTATTTAGATGTTACTGGTGAGGCTGAGTCAGCTGTTTTTTGTCTCAACTCTTTGGTAAGTTCCCACCTGTTTTCCTGTTGATTGCACAACATTATCTACATGAATTGCTCAGGGACTCACAACTTTTAAATCCCTGTAAATATCCCAAGAACATATCCATGAAGCTAAGGCTGAGGGTCTTTACATGGAAGAAGAAAGTGGTGCATTGTGCATATTTAATTTTCTCCTAAAGAAAAGTGGAACATAACCAGTGGAAGACAGCAGTGCTTAAACAGTTTCAAGGAGAGAAAAAGAAAAGCAGAAAAAATTGAGGAAAAATCAAAGTAAGAAAACCAGAAATATGTGTTATATAAAAATTCTGCTGATAAAAATACATAGCTGATTTGCAGAAGACCATGGTAAAATATGACATATCTGGTATTATCCAAGCTCTTAACTGTTGATTGTTTTATGACTGGGAGAGGGAAAGCTGTGCAGAAAATCCTGATCTACCCAAAATTGAGACGCTAATTAACATGGTTGGGGGGACATAATGATCAGGGTGGCTCTGCACACTTCAGGACTTGGTCTCATATCTCTAGTTTGCACCATACAGATTCATACAGAGTCAACCTGAGGACTTCTTATATGAACTTAAATCTTTGTTTTCCGCTCTGTTTCACAATGACAATGACATTGTTGTGAAACTATATCTGTTTTTAAGGTCTTAAGGTACAGATCCTCGTTTGTTCTAAAGTGCATATAGAGCATATTCTTCTTTGTCTGAAAACTTTACTTTTACTTTCCAAATTAATGCACTTAAGGTCATCAGAAAATGTAATATCCTACTCACACTTCACCATCAAATAGATAACAATAATTAAATTTCTAAAAATTACCAGGCACCTAGAATTTTTGTTGGTTGGCACAAATCTTGATCAGTTTGCTCAGGCTGCTCAATTCTGTAAATGAATGGCTACAGTTGCTTTGATGTTTCATATGACCCTCTCTTTTTTTGACTCAACCATATATGTGGTGTGTTTTTGCAAATATGTACAATGCTTTGAAACTGCTATTAAAAAGTAAGAAGAACATACTTTCAGATAAAATAGGAAGCATTTAATATCTGCCTTGCAAAGGCAGATATCTACAGTTGGAGGAATAAGGGACACAGAGAGACCTCATGAACATCAATATGAAGTATTTCATCTCAGTGGAGTCTGGATTCTGTGTGGCCTCAGTAAACAAGGAGGTCTCATCTTTTCAAGTCCCATACCAGTTTGTCAGGTGTCTCAAGTAAAATGGTGACCCTCATACATATGTAAATATTCAACTTAATTTTCTTTCCATAGTTGTCTAGTGAGTCCATGTTAAAGCCATAACATCCTTCACACGCCTGAAATAAACAAACTATTAATGAAAAGATTAATAAAAAAATGGATAAACTAAGTTAAAGCAGTTATTAAAGAGTAATACCTTAATCCTCTTTTCCCTCACCATTTTTGCATGAGTATTGCTCTTAGGAAATTTCCCAGCATCATAAAAACATTTACGTTGGAAAAGACCTCTAAGATCAATAATGTAAAGAAGTCCTTATGCTCTTCTGGCTCTGGTAATCACCCTTAGCCAACTTCATATTTCATCAGAGAGTCGTTAGCTTTACTCCATTCCAGCAGGACTAAGCTGCAGCTGTCCTTAATCTGTTCTCCTGTCCCAGTCTTTCATGGTTTATTCTGAGTAGCAGGGAGAGGAAGTTTCAGGTGTTGACACTCTGGTGAAGTACCACTGCTAGGCTGGCATGTGATCAGCTCCTTGGGTTTTCCGGTTGCCTGACGTATCGATTGGTTAGTTGCTTGGCTAGCACGGCATCTCTTATTTCTTCTATGGAATCATGGATAGGTATGTTGTGGATGCTTTTTGTTTCTTACACTGTGCATCTACATAAGGATTGAATAATACCTGCCTAGGGCTAGATGGAAGGATTGCTTCTTTGCAGAAAAGCTGTGGCAGCCAGCTTATCTCTAACACAGTAGTCACATAAGTGAGTTTATATTTCCTGAAACATAACATAGTTTAGCAGTGCCTTCTGCCAATGTGTTTAGCTAAAATTTACTTTCCTCTTATGTTACTTTAAATTTGTGGCCACATAACATAGAAGCTGGAATGAGGTAAACAAGTGCTTGTGAATCTTAGTAGGTGTTTCTCTTTAAGTGTACTTCAATGTTGGTACTCAATAGTGGTTGCAGAGGCATCTGAGTCACAGAATCTTTTTAATGTTTTTCTTTTAATGGTTTAATATTTAAGTACTCTAGTAAAAGACTGACATGAAAGTTAGCATGAGCAGAGGGTAATGCTTTCTGTGGGAGAAATTATGGTGTCAGACATGGCTTATATCTGTATCATTTTTCAATTAAAATGCTGCCAGAAAATATGGATTAAATGATGGGGAAAAACGAGTTTGGACAGGTGGGGTTTCTTTTATTATTATTTTTTTTTCCAAAATTAACTTGATCCAGTCACTCTATGAATATCAAATTATACTAAGCATGGTTTAGACTGTCTAAACCAGCTGAGTTTTAGTCATGAAGGTAATATTATTTAATGTGATAAAATAATGTTAATACTACTACTTACTCTGGCAACACTTCTGCTATCA
This sequence comes from Rhinopomastus cyanomelas, assembly GCA_013400115.1. Taxonomy (NCBI): domain Eukaryota; kingdom Metazoa; phylum Chordata; class Aves; order Bucerotiformes; family Rhinopomastidae; genus Rhinopomastus; species Rhinopomastus cyanomelas. Next base: position 368,181 of record VXBP01002938.1, on the reverse strand, counting down.
ATAGTGGAAAAGGACTTCAGAAAAGTCTAAAAGGAGTTAGTCCATAGGTTGTTGAGAAAACACTCACCTACATGTGCCTGTGCATTTAGGACCTGACTAATGTATTCATTGGTGATGCTCTTATTTCAGTAGGAGCACATTTTGTGATTCATGGTACTCGAATGAATATTTGTTTTCTCATCTAATTACTTTCTCTACTACTTAGAACCTTCGGGTGGGGAGTAGGGGAATTGCATGAAGTAGGAAAATGGAGGAAAAAATGATGTTAAGATTGTAAACAAGAAATATCCTTCTGTAAAAAAAGATAATTATAAGTCAGTGTTTCTGAAGGAGTAATGTCTCTGTAATGTGAAAACAAATCAATGGGAGTGAATATATCAATAACATAGTAAAAATGTCAAAAGCTATATTGATTTGCTTTGCAGTTAAGACAAATGCACCATTTTACACTTTGGCCTATGTTTTCTTTTAATAAATTGCTGAATCAAGTTTAGTTCCTTGCTTCTATAACAGTACTTTGGCGACACAGCTGTTACTAAAGCCATTTCATCTCAGTAAAAGAGTTTTCCTATTTTCCGGTCCCTCACTACGGGTTTTATGTATTAATAATAATTGTTTCTACAGAAATATGATTTACAAGATAATTGCAGTTTTACATAGGTGCTGTCCAGAGAAACTCAAAGCAATTTTTCCTTTCTTTTTGACAGCTTTTGAATCAGTAAAGTGTGTTTCTGGAATTATGAGGTAGAGAGAACAAGAGCCAGGGTAATTTCTGGAGCTGTGAAAAGTCACGTTAATCCTTTGGAATTTTGTGATTGGGTTGTAGTATTTTGATACACTTTCTTTTAACAGACATTTGAATAGGTGTAGCAGATGTTTTCCAATGCAATTTGAGTGCCCCAATTTGTTAGTGCTTTGGGTCTTTTTTAAAGTGACAGAAGTTGAGTGGGCAAATTAAAGAGACTATACCTCTGCTGACAATCAGTAGCTGAAGGAAAACTAATAGGGTAAGTGAAGAGAAAACATTAAATGAAATGAGATCTTCCTGTGAAAAGTGTCTTTTCTTCCTTCTCAGAGTGCATTTTCTTTCTCTTATTGCATTTTCTACTCTTAATAAAAGTTTGGTACTTGATTTATCTAAGTTCTTAGTGTATTGGTCCCTGCTTGGTGGATTTGGACAAAGTAGTACAAAGCATATTATGAAAAGACAAGTTTAAATTTTAAAAATATACCAGCTTGTGATCTGTAGTACTCCTTTTTTCTCCTTCATGGTGAGCAACTTTAGTTTAGATGTAAGGAGGGATAGACGACAGTAGTAGTTTGATTTCCCTTCCCACCTCCATCTGCAGATCTGTCTGGTTAGCTTCTAATTTTACAAACACTGCTGATGTTTTTAAATAGATTTTATTGTTGATATTTTGATGTGAATTTTCATATTGATTTTTTTTTCTTCTGTGCAACCATAGACAAGACTATGCTTACGTGTACTGCTTCAGTCTTAGAGGTACTTAGATCTTAAAGCTCAAAATGTCTTATACGAAATAAGAGAGGAAGTTTTGCTACATAAAAGCCAGAGGCTAAATGCTCTATTTATTTTCAAAGAGCTGTAAAAATGTCATCAAAACCTTGGACAAGCCCTTCCTTTCTTTATTTTAGTTAGACATATAGAATGCGTGCTGAATCACAAGTTTATCAGCTACATGGGTTTTTTTAAAAAAGAAAGAAACTAAAATATTACAGAATATTTGAATAGTGTGGCTACGGAGTAGGATAGAAACCAAACAGGGATTCAAGACATAAATGCCATTTTAGAGAGAACTGTAAGTATTTTCTGTGCTAATTTAGATTTAGACTAACATAAATGAGACTGCTGTTGCTAAATATCAGTTACCTGTGTTCAATAAGCTCTTCCTTATTTTTTGGTCTAATAGATGGCCAAAATTTCTACAATAAATAACTCTCAGTGTCTGACAGAGAGGAAAAACACTTCTATGCTCAAATCAAGGACAGGAAAAACTGGCTTTTATGCACATGCTCAAGAAACATCTTGTTTAATACTATTAATATATTACAATATTTAGGTTAGTCTTTTAAAAAAAGAAAGTTAAACATTTATTAAATATGAACCACCTATGAAATGTCTAGCTTTGTATTTCCTACCCAAGGAGAAAGCGTGGCTACTGTTGCCTGAACCTTGAAAATAGGAATATAACACCAGTCTCCAATCTCCCAAATGAATTCCCCATTCACTAGCTTTTTTCTTAAATTCTCTTCCCTGTTTTGGATCCAATAAACTTTCAGTTGCTGTTTCAGCTCTTTTGGCTCTAGAAAAACTGTTCCAAGCATAGGTTTGTGACATAACTCTCTTGAGGGGAAGGGCAAATCTTGTGGCTTTTGTATCTGGAGTAAATGACTGTGTCTCTCGAGCATTCTTTAACATTTGCATCTTGATTATTGTTTCTTACATTGGCTCTTTCTTTCTAAGATGCATCAAGTGCTGCTGAATCACAGGTGCTGTGATGTCTTTCTGTGTATCTTTCTGAATATACAGTACTGAGTGCTGACACATCTGTTGTTGATTGTTGTGGGTGGTTCCAGACCCTGAACTGAAGAAGAAATACATGAGAGCTAATGCAGCCCAAAGAGTGAGTAGGAATGATTCCAACATGAACTATCAATAGTTCTCACTTTATCATCTACTGAAATATGACAGTGTTATATGTGCATGTTAGCAGCTGGAGAAAAATGAGATATTAGAGTGACTGCTCCTTTCTTACAGTGAAAGTGTGGGCTACTAGTTGCCCCTCAAAATGTAAGTTTTCTCATTTTCAGCTACTGAATACACAAAGCTAAGAAGTTACTGCAGAACTTGGTAGCAGTATGAATTGGACATACCTAAACAAATTGCTCTTTTGTCTTTTTTTTTCAGATCAGACTTTAAGTATTTATGTTCATATACAGGGGAAAGAGTGAATTGCCAAATTCAGCTAAAACCAGAGATGGAGAGATTAGAGATGGAGAGCTGGTATGTTTTCCTTTTCATCTACTGTGTCATATTTCCAGTTGAGAAAACAAAATCTGCATTGAATGTTTATGCTGCCTCAAACCAGCTAAGTTCCTAAAAAACCGAAGTAACATCATTATCTACAATTCTAAAACTAAATCATTGTGCCATTGCTCAGGCATTATTTAAAAGGTTTAAGGAGACATCCCAGGGAGGCTCATTTCCATCCAAATAAAATCTATTGCAAGTGTAACCCCACCCTATTTGTAATGCCTGGTGGGACACTTAGGGCTTCTGTTGTTTATGAAGTATTGCAGTGTAAGTAATTTGCCTGTGTAGGAGATCTATAGCTTGCAGGTCAAAGGTCTTGATGGCCTGTGACCCAGAAACAAGAAATGTTTGGCATTTCTGTGTACATAAAGTTTGGCCACTTCAAACTCTTTTGAATGCGCCTGCGCTGTGCCCCCATAGCTTCATGCGACTCTCAACAGTAATTGTTTTAAAAATGTCTTTAGAAACAGGACCTCACAGGGCCTGCTGTGCCTCTGGGAGTGTGAATAAAAAATGCATTCACTGTCACAATCAAGCTCTGGGGAAGTGAATGATACACTTGCCTAACAATTTGTTGTGTTAGGTTACTGTGTAAGCAGGGATGTGATTTCAAAGACAGTCTTTATCGTGTTGGTTTTAGCATCTCTGCTACTTTGGGTAATTAGCCTTGCCATCTTTTCTGTGTTCCCTGAAATTGCAGGTAACAAGCATACAGTACATATAAATAACTTGAGCACGTTACCTGAGAACTTAGTTTAGTTCAGGTACCTCTCTGATGCAAGAAAGGATTTCGCCAAATGATCTGGAATGCTTCGCTGCAGCTGCTGGATGCAGTTCTGTAAGCACTTTGTAAATTGTTCACTGATGGTTTTGATTGTTTCGGGGATATTAAGTTGCTAGTGATGCACAGAACTGCTGTACCTTGGAACATAATGCTGGATGCAGTTCTGTAAGCACTTTGTAAATTGTTCACTGATGGTTTTGATTGTTTCGGGGATATTAAGTTGCTAGTGATGCACAGAACTGCTGTACCTTGGAACATAATGTGTTTTCCTGGCTACATATTGTGACACACATTAGCCGTAGATACCAGGGTAGTCTTCCATGGAAAATGTAACCTGAAAAGTAAGTTACACTTAAGATAACCATGTTAATTGCAATTCTGCAACAGAGGACAAGCCTGCTTTTACCTGTTGTTGCAGCTTAACTTAAAATGCACTAGCTGGCAATATCTTATTTTTTTTTACATGCGGCCCTTAATGCTTCATAGATTAGATCCAACTATTAATCTTCCTTGAAGGAATGGTAACTTGCAGGTTATTGTTCACTTAGCCTTTAGTTTTAAAGGGGCTCAAGCAGTCTGTTGACCACATGGGCTGCTTTTCACTTTGGAAGATACTCATAACTGTAATGCTATTTGTCATTTTAAGATTAGTAATATGACCCAAGTTCCCAGACCTCCACAGCAAATAAACACTTGTGTGTCTTGGACGTAGTACTACTAGCCTACTACGAACTGTGGCTCATTATACTGAGATCACTGACCACTTAGTCCTTTTGATGTACTGCATATGTGATATATGAGAATGAGTGAGTGGGTGTTGCTTCAAAATGTCTCCTGTTCATCCATAATATAAACAGGCCGTACTTAGTGGTCCCTAGGTAACCAATTTCTGGCTCAGTGTTTAATCTGCAGTCTCCTGGAAAGATTGTGTGTTGGACCTGATTCTGTTTGTATTAGAAAATTATCTAGAGTTTGTAGAAATTCCAATGATTTGCTATACAGGATTCTAGCATATAGAACCTAAATTGAAAGCACTGATAACTCCTTTACCCAGTGTGTTATAGATGCTTAAGAAATAAATCGTTCTAGTCTTTGGGTGAGGCAGTATTCAGCAGAACCCTATGGCTTTTCCTTGTCTGTTTGAGGTCTCATCCAGTAAACTGAAGTTCATTACCTCATGAGCTAACAGTGTTGTACTGTGCTTTTTGGAATGGCCTGATCCTTAATGCTTTTACCATCGCTATTTTTAATATTTAATAATGATTCATACACAGTAAGCTATCTCATGATAGTGATTTGAGAAAATTCCTTCTTGTTTTCAATACTCTGTTAGCCAAGACTCTTAGAATTAGAAAAGAGAAGACCAGAAGGGGGTGATAAGAAGTCTGTGCTTCATCACTTCTGTTTTTCTTCTTAATATTTTCTTGTATTTTGCTATTTCTTGTGTTGCATTTACCACCTTTGGACTGACAGTATGAATTCTCTAGCTGTTCTACCTTGTCTTTAAATGACAAATTACCACTTTTGTCAGTACAATTGAGTCTTCCCCTTGACATTTTCTTTTCCATTAAAATTTGGAAGATAAGGCCAGACTTATGGTCAGAAGAAATAGATTCATATTTGGTTTTGTCTGCATTTACAGAAGAGGATTTTCAAGGTCAATTTTAGAACATCACTTTATTTCAAACTTCTTACAACAGAATCAAACATGACGGTTGCTTTTCCCTTTCAGGATTGCTGAGCTATCTTTCATATTAGCCTGTGACTCGCTCTTTAGCCTGTGACTCGCTCTTTATAAAACTGTACCATAATTTCCTTTCCTGCTCCGGCAGAGATAAATCTCTAGGTAGATGATATTCTGAATATAAATGACAAGATTGCCTTACTTTTAGCAGGAGTTCTCTGCAACCCGCCCCCAGTCTCCACTTGAGCAGCGTGTTGCACCAGCAGCCATGTCTCGGTGACACACACATTCCTCTGGAACAGCATCAGTTACAAAGTGCCAGCAGAACCCAAGGCAAGAGCAGTAACCTTGGCCAAGAGAATTGGTTGTGAAATCAATTTTTGGAAAATCACATTGCTCAAAGGTCTGTATTCAGGAGCAGCTGTCAGTTACTCGTGAATAAAGACCCAAGACCAAATATTCTCAGATTAGAATAAAGGAGTGGAAAAGACTTCATGAATTTCAGCCCTGACCACAGATATTATTGCAACCATTTGTGTACTCCTCAGTTCAGCATAATGTACAGTTTAAGCTATGTTGTGTCATAGGTTTGCAAAAAGGTAGTAGAGGTTCCTGACTGTTCTTTTTTTATTATATTCCACTTCTAGAAAGCTGAGTTTTAGTATTTACTTCAGAACACTGCTTGCTAGGTAGGGCCTCAGAAGCATTTCAAGTACTAACCAAGACAGAGCTGCAAAAATGGGGGGCACTACCTGCTTCTTTGTTGTCACTCATTTGCACTAATTGTTTTGCTAGTTCATCAGTGCTACAGATCCCTTTTTGTTATTTAACTGTGTTTGCATAAATGTTCCATGCTGGGCAGCTGAAAAGGAGAAGCAGAAAAGAGGCAAGCGTGTGGTGCCACAACTGGCAGCTCAGTAATTAAATTAACTACATCTCTTACCCAAAATGCACAGACCTTGTGCATTTACATAAAACCATACTGAAATTTCAGAGTTCATATTACTTACAAGTTTGTGTGCTGGGGGCTTAACGTAGTAGAAATTGTTTTCTGTTTTATGGGCTCACTTGCTGAGTATTTTGATGTCAACAAGTACTAGCAAGTGACATGTTCATACCTGTGCCTTCTGAAAGAAGTACAATGGGTCATTCAGATCTTTGCCACACAACTTGCATTTAGTCAGACATGAGAGAAAGATCATCTGGTTAGAAATTCATATAGTACTAACAAGCAAATGTTTTATTTTTCTAGGATGCTTTTTTGTGAGCAGGAGGGGGGGAACCCACCTTCTACTTTCCTGAATTTAAATCTCTTCAGAACAGTGTAACACAGTGTGTGTAAACCAAATATAAAGCATAACCTTGAGTTGTGTAACCTAGAACCTGTCCTCAGAAAGAGTCTATAGCACCAGCTAGTGTTGGATTGCCTCAGTAATTGCAACTAGACCTCTTGTTTTCATTAGAAACTGCTTTAATTTATTGTTTCTCTCATGTTTCTGATAGAATTAGCATTTTCATTTCTTAACTTCCATAGTTTTTTCTTTTATTTTAAGCTTTCTGAAACCATAAATGCCTGAAGTAAAGGGAACATTGAGCTTGCAGTAAGGCTGCATCTTACTTGGTCAGTTCAGATGTTCCGCACTTTAACTCACTCTAAATTCAAAAAGCACTTAAAATGATCCCTTATGATATAATAGAGACCACAAACTGAAAACCATAAATCTTTTGAGGGCTAGCAGCAGTATACGATATCTTAACCACAAAAACCCAACGGAATATTTTATCTTACGTGTACACATCTTTGCCTAGGAATTGAATTTTCCAGAAATGGCTGTCAGTTGAATGACTTTGGCAGATGTCACTGTCAGTGGCTTGTCAGGAGAAACTGCCTTGGATATACTGACTCGTTCATCACCTTCAGCCCTTACAGAAGGTGAATGTGCTGCTGCAAGTGTATTTTTCTTGCCTTTTCTTACTCACCAGTGGTAGTATATGTGATGCTGTCCATTACATAGCAAAATGCTCTTAGTCCACTGATGAATATGAAAACAGAGATGAGAACAGTGGCATCCGATCTTATTCTAGCAGCAATAGTACTGATGTACAATCTCCTTCAGGTGCTGTAGTGCAGTTTAAAGTCTTTTTTCTTATCCATAGAGTGGAGGTCTAAGGTATTCTTCAGAAGCTTGCATGTGTGCACATAAGCAAGTTTCTGGATGGTCTGTATGAGTCAGATAAGGCTTCAGAAGGAATGACTTATTTCAGCATTAGAATGATGGCCTGAATACACAAGAAGTACCTCTTAGGAAGGGGTTTAGGCACTTTCCTTTAAGCATTACATCATCTTCACATTTGAATTCCAAAGTGAAATGTAGCATCTGTAACTTTACAGTGAGTAAAGGCTTGGCATAAAAAGCTGAATGATCCACAAGGTGAAAGCTTTTTGTGTTGTTCATTAAGATTTCGGGTTTCAGATTTCTCTTCAGCAGCAAATTTCTATAAAAATGTAAGGAACATTCCTCAACTTAATGATTAATAGCAAAGAAAGAAAGCAATGAGAAGAACTATTAGGAATGTAATAGAGTAATTGAATGGAAAAGGCCAGAGTGACATGATGGTTCTTTACACAACCCATTATTAAGCTGCCACGTGGGGTTATGGATAATGAAAACTTCCTCTGCAAGAGTGGCAGTTCGTATTCCCGGAAGCAAAGCACCTGGGCTTCTGCTGTTGGTCACTGTAGGGGTAAAGACCGCGTTACAGACAGACGCTCTTTCCTTTCATATTTTCACTCAACATGCCAAGTTCATCCATTCCAGAATTATTCCAGGGTATGTAAGAGGAAAACAGAAAGTAAGAAAGTGTTGTTTACATTATGCCAGAATTTACCTCTGGAAAAAATATGCCTTGCCTCTCCAAAAAAGAAACATTCCCTTTTGGCATACAGGTGTCTGAAAGAGGCTTTATGGGTTTGGTATTTATCGCATCTCAACCACTTGAGTTCAAGTAGATTATTATTGCCAAAAGGTTTTCTCTTTGGGAGTGCTGCAGGCTTTTGTGTATTTTGGTGGTGGTTAGATTAGGATGGCAGGCAGTGACTGTTTATATAGTGGCAGGAGTGGCACAAGCACTCTTAAAATTTTCTCCCTTAACCTCCATGGGCTATATCATCTATGAAGGCAATGAAATGTTGATTTGATCAGCTAGTTTTTAAATGACAAATACATAGCATCAAATACACTTTTACATTCTTAAATTACGACTCAGATTCTTTCAGCTACTCAGTAATTTTCTTCTTTGGCATTTTATATCATTTCATAGCTCTCCTGAGTGAGCCATATTCTATATATATAATAATGGTTTAAAAATAGAATCATGGAATCATTAAGGATTGGAAGGGACCTTGAAAGATCCAGTCCAATCCCCCTGCCAGAGCAGGACCACCTAGACAAAGTTGCACAGGAACACTTCCAGGCTAGTTTTAAATGCCTCCAGAGGAGACTCCACAACACCCCTGGGCAGCCCCTTCCATTTTTCTTTGTTTCTTCTCATGTGTTTTGTCATGTAGCAGCACTTCCCAACTGACAGAAATGAATGGTGGTTTTGCATGAGCCTGGAAGATAAGACTCTCTTGTATAACTGGAACTAGTGTTTCAGATAAAGATGACGTTTAACGTGATTTCAAGGAAAACAAACTGTAAAGTGTGGTTTTGGGGGTTGGTTCATGCTCTGTAGCAGCTTGCTGCAGAGTCCTGGTAATCGTCTGTCACTGTATTGTTTCAGCCTTAACAGAGACTGCTATGAATTCCCTGCTTCTGATGAAATTTTATGGCTTTGCAGATCCTGCTAAAACACCTTTACAAATTTGTGATTGTGTTAGATTCAAAGAAGAATTATTGCCTCTATTTTTAAAAGAAAAATTAATCTCGGTGTAGTAAGTGCTAAGTATCTGGTGAGAAAAATGCTAGGTTTATAGCCCTATTAGATATTATTTTGTTATTACTATTCCTCTTCTTCAGTGGTGCTCCTCTTCTTCAGTGCTTCTCAGTGCATTGGTCAGGCACTGGAAAGGGCTTCCCAGGGAGGTGGTTGAGTCACCGTCCCTGGATGTGTTTAAAGATCATTTGGATGAGGTGCTGGGGGATCTGGTTTAGGGGTGAACTTGAAAAGTAGGATAGATGGTTGGACTTGATGATCCCAGGGTTCTTTTCCAACCAGAGTGATTCTGTGACTAAGTTACATATTTCATTTGGAGGAAGAATACTTTGGTGGTTTTGGTAGGGTTTTTTTTGTTTTCAGAACTAAGTGTAAATATTTCCAGTGGCATATGGTTGTATTTGAGTTTGTTTCCCTGTTCCATTGGTCTTGATTGAGGCTTGGGGGAAGAAAAATATTTTACTTTAATAGAGAGGAAACAACTAGCCTTGTCCTCTCTTTCTGAATGAACAAACCTGCAAGCTATCCCAGTTTAAAAAGTGCTGCTTTGCGGGAGCTGTTTGTTCAAACAGTATTACCTGTTCAGAATCTTGGCTTGCTTTCTTCTATTCAAAGTAAGTAGTAATTTTTAAATAGACAGGAAAGCATTTCTGTAATGACAGAATCGGCTTACTGTAAGCCTCATCTTGTCCTTAAATTGCATTTTCATTCCTACAGAATGAAGAAACAGAAAGATATGTTGCAGACTATGCCAAGTTGGAAAAGGACTACTTCCCTTGCTTTCAGAACAGGACTGAACCTGATGGGGTGGAGTCTCAGAATTTGTTCTTGCAGCACAATACACTGCAGCTATGGTTGCTACCAACATTGCTAAGACCAAGACATTTGAAAACCAGAGGGTCTATAGGTTTCTTCACCATGTGGTGTGCAATCTAAAACATTAGAGATGAAACTGTCTCAGTGATGATAGTGGAAAAATTTTATAGGTTTTTGGTAAATTTTGGATTTTACTAGTCCTGGAATATCTGTTTTATTTGTTAATAATGAACACAAGGCTTTAATTTATATCCAAAGGAAGTTTTTATATCTCTGTGACTTAAGTCAGATTCACCGACAAAAACTTGGTAAAGTAAGTACACCACAGATTCTTACTTCATTTTAGTACTTTGATCTTTTCTTCTATTAATTGAAAATAAAATGCTTGCTGAAGAGAAATGGTAAGAAAACATGGAAATAGGGAAAAACAAATATTTAGCATAAAAGAAACTGGTGCTTTCAGAGCGCCAAACAGGGAAAATATCTATTTAAATCCCATACTTGTAGATTCTTTACAGGTTTTTTTGTAGGCCGCCCATCTTGAGCAACATGTTGCCTGTGTGTTTTATTAATTTTAACTATTGTGGAGGTATGCGTTTGACTGAGCAGCAGGATAGCTTTCATGTACAAAATGCCAGATATTAGTAGAACTGCACTGCTGTCAATCTTCTATTCAAACAAAAGCAAAAAGAATTTAGAGGCCCCAGCAGACCTAATAAAGATTTGTGTTGCTTTCTACCAAGGCAGGATGATGACAAGTATGGGAGGATAACCAGCTGAAGAATTCTCATATAGAACTAAGTGTAAGTAAATATTTTCATGACGTGTATGTGTAGTGTAAGAGTGTTAGCAACATGCTTTCTGTTTTCCTTAGATGTCCTGTGTCAGTGTCATCCTGCCTAGTCTTTGGAAACAATAACTGTGACACTGATGTATTCAGTGCTATTGTTCCTGCTGTATTAGGGGGGAAAAAAGACAGCTCAGAATAAGATATTCTGTTTAAGACACTTTTTGACAAACCAGGGGCTAAATCTGTCTGGGAAAATGGGATTTAAGTGTCTAGAAAACAAGATTAGCCTCTTCCATTTGATCTTTGGTGAAATCGTGTTGAACTGAGATGTTTCGGAGTTGACAGCTCCTGGTGAATTCACTTTTTCTTCATGTTACTGAATTGGAGAGCAGAGGCCACAGTCCCTGCTGCCCTTTTATTGTCTTACAGCTCTGTTGAGTCAATTCTCACGCAAGAACTTGTGTTACATGTATTGAGTAGCTACTAGGCTTCACTAATAGTGTTTGACATTATAATAGATTTCCAGACAAAATTATAGTGAAAGATTAGATGGATTCAAATCTCTGTGATTAATAGGATATGTTACTTCATGCAATTTTTTCTTCTTTGAAGTAAGAATATATAATGAATGTTATAATGTAATTATAGTCCTTGCAACTTCCTGGAATTACTACCTTGAGTAGTGGCAAAAAAAGGTAAATAACAACTATCTCTTATGCTTGGCTTTTGTTAAAACCAAGCATATGCGTCTAGTTAATGCAAAGAAGGTTGTGTGCTACTTTTTACTTAATTATGTAATGATCATGGTCGCATACATTTTAAAAAAGTAATACTACTGCAACTATGAAAGTTGTCGTAGTACCTAGTTGTAGTCTTAGCTAGTCTGATACACAATAAATTTTGGAGAATAACATTTAAATGATATCTTTTCTGTTGTAAGTGTGTACGAGATAGTCAGTGTTCTAAGTAGAGATTAGAAGTACACTGCCTTCAAAACCTATGTCTCTTGTTGTGGAAGTTGTGTCTCAGTTGGCACTCTCTTTCTACTATGTTAGGGTGGATAAGGACCTCATCCAAGGGTGGATAAGTCTCCTCGTCCACATGTAGACATTTACTGTGCAATGAGGACAAATACAGAGGTGCTGGGCAGAATCTCACGAGTTGAGTGTGAAAGCAAGTTTAGCACTCAGAGAAAGTAAACTTAGTGACTCTTGTAAAATCTGTTTGTTCTGAAAATCAGAACAGTTACATAAAATGACTGATATTTAGCTACAGATGAAAAAATACCTGAAACATGGTTTTCTTTTTCTTCCATTGATTTCATTCTTTTGAGATACACAAAGGAAAAGCAGTTTAAATTATAACCATAAATTTGGTTCCAACAGAATGAAAGGGTCAACCTGTGGCTAGTTTTCACATCTGGTTTGCTGAAAACATATCCCATAATACATTTAGAGTGTAAGGTCTACCATAGCACTGTGTGTGTAAGGAAAGCCTGCGTGCTTTTCCATGGATTTGAGAAACTGACACTCTTATTGAAAACAGTATTCCATAATAGTCTTCAGAAAGCTGATCTGGACATATAATCAGTCATGTGTAACTGGACCAGGATCAATGATGATCCTGTTTCTGAATCAAAGAAGTTCTTTTGCGATGAGACACATACAGGGGTGCACTTTATCTCAAGTGTCTGTATTTCCAGGTTAGAAGACTTCAAAATTGTGGCTAAAATGCTTCATGTTTCTCGTCTCTACATGGCAGTATTGTGATGACTTCACTCGGTAAACTGTAGGCTAGCAACACGCATTTGGGTGTTGTGGCTTTTTCTTCTCAGATGTTTTGATTTCCTTTTGTCCTTTTTTTTTTTCATTTGAGGCAGAGCAGAATTCAAATTCTTGTCTGAAATGGGAAAAATAATGATATGTTAAGTCTTCATTGTGGTGTTCATCTATTATCTCTAAGATATTTTGAATGAGATTTTGTTAAACGTAGTTTTACCCGTAATAAAATCAGACTTGCAAAACGCACTTCTTCACCTGGCAGGCTTAGGATATATTTTGTGTACATTGTGATACACATATCAATTCCAGAAGTTCATGTATTCTATCAAGCATAGTTATTTTATATAAATGTCTCCCAATTCACTCAAAAAACCCCAACCAAGTAAAAAATCATACTAAAATTAAGAAAAGATCCTTATTATCACAGAATCTAGCAAGGTAATTTACCATGTTAGATGAAAACTCTTCTAAAGTTATGATTGATTATCAAAAATATATGTTCTAGAGGCTTCTAGCTTGATGTATGGAAAGAACATATAAAATCCTGCATGTGCCTTCTCCTCAATGGACAGTTCTACAGAACTCCCCAAGAAGTGAAGTGGAAAAAGAACTGCATTTACTTAATGGCCAGATCTGAGGAGAAAAACATCCTGTCCCTGTTCTATTTCTTCTCTTCCCATGTAGCTGAGCTCATGGTCTTTAAGAGGTTCCCTTTGCATATGAGTCTGTGAAAAACTGAAATAAGGTAATGTCAAAGTTGCATGGGAGCTCTACAAAAGGACTATCACGCCATGATCAATGTGATCAAGTGAAAGCCATTTATTAGTTCTCAGGCTGTCCCTTATATGCAATCTCTCCCTGCCCGTGATCCTGCAATTCAAGCCTCCTAGTTTGCTTCCCATTGGTCCTTCTTCAGGTCCGGCTGGTGGGCAGGAAAAGTTCCCCTGCTCTGCACCCAGGTGCCCCATTCCTTATCTCTTGTGGCCTGCTCTCTTATCTCGTCTCCATGGCACCGGGCTTTTCTCCACCAGCTAGAAGCATGATGTCTTAGGCCTGAAACAGCATACACTACAACATCTCCCCTCTTTCGATTTATTAAAAATGCAACTTTCATAGTTCCTATCAAGGAAATGCTGAACACATCACATAAACCCTAATATACGCATGTATGTAATAGTGCATATGCCCTCAGAAGCCAATCCCATTCTAACTCCAGATTTCATCCATTTCATCAGCCTTTGACCTTCAGGTTTCACCAAACTTTTTTTACAGGGTCTCTTACCTACATCTATAACCTTCTACGTGCTATTACTGGCCAGTAATTGTTAGTAACTAATAATAGTTAATGAACTCTTAACAGAAAACACAAAATTTTGTTATCCTGCCTTCTCTGGTGCCTCAGTTTCTGCAAAGCTTTGCATCCACCTCAGTAGTGCAGCTATTAGTTTCAAAGTTCTGCAGTTTCATTCACTTGATCTTCTTTTCTTTCTACAGTGACAGCAGTGTTTATCCTCCATCTGCAGGGCCCTTGCAGATAGGAAAACAAACACAGCATGACCACAGTACCACAAACAAGGCATCCAATATTAGCAATCCAATTTCACCAGTCCAATTAGCAATATATCATTGGGTCAATCAAGTGAAACTCACAGAACCTTAGGGATTGGAAGAATACTTTTACCAGGATGTCCAAATAATAGTTTCCCATAAGGTAACATCAAAAATATGGGAAATTTGGAAAACAAGACAACTACAGCAGATACGGACAGAAGAAAAAACCCACATGCTTGAGTTAAATTCACATGCTTGTGAATGTCTTGGACCCCTCTGGACATTGTCCTGTTAGTTAGAGCCCTTCTTGACATTAAGAGCTTTAACTATGACTCATTCAGAAAAAGGGCAAGAATGATTTTAATTTCTCATTAATGAAAGTATTCTGCTTGCTAGTAGACTGCCAATATTTCACCATTGGAAAAGAGGCCGAACGGTTAGAGTGATTCTCTAACTCTTTATACTAACTCAAGGGATCACAATGTATTGCAGATGTTGAAGATGGAAAAACGACTGCAATATGTATTCAATAGACAGGGTAATTTTGCTCTCTTGGTATAATTTTTGTCTAAACTATTTACAATTCTAATTAAAATTTAAAACTAAAAAGCATCATAAATCTTTCTATTACTGTTCTAAATACTATTTTATTCTCAGGCTCTGTAGTGAGTAATTGTGAAAAGTGCTCAGAAGTAGTTTCTGAGTTTCTCAGAATTAGCAAAGATGGCTCTGTTGCCATGACTTGTAAGAATTAAATATTTTTAAAAGTTTGCAAAACTCTATTTGAGGTAACAACTGCCAATAGGTTTCATAGAAATCCACTAACCATATTCTAACTTTACTATAGCTTCGCTTTATGACTTTTTAGACTGATTTCAGCCAATTGCGATACATCAGGGTTTTTTTCCGTTTACTGATTTGGTAATTTTCCAGTAAAACCTACTGATGTGTTTAAAAACTGAGATCTAACATACCTTTCATTTTTTCATATAAAAAAGAGCTAAAAAGAATGAGCAAGACACCAATCTAAATGAAAGCATAATGGCAGTCAATCAGCAATCAAACGTTCGTTATATCATGTCTGACACTCTTACCTTTGCTCCATGTTGATAGTCAAATTGCCAAGCTGGAGACTCAGGCATGATCCCCTGCCATGTGTTTTACCGGGTGCAGTCGGTTTGGCTGAATATCTGCCCACACATGTCGAGATAGACTGTAAATTTCATTTTGGATTTCACATTCTTTGGCCCTGTGTGAGTCAGTGATTTCTGGCATGATGTAAGAGGAATGTCAAGGCAATGGTGCCCTTGAGGCATCCTGGCTGTGGCATGAATTTGGGGATTTCTGTATACTGTGGGAGCTGGAACAGATACAGTTCAACTGATGAACTGAGGAAAAGGTCAAGCAAGCAGAAACCCATTTTTTAAAAAAAATTTTCGAGGTTCAAATTAATAGAAATAGCTTGAAAGTTTCTATTTTTAAGTTTAAACTGTTTTTTCTAATGAAAGAAAGCAGTTGAATGTGCTTTGAAATGTCAACTGACAGCTCTGTTTTGTTAAAATCAAATCCATCTCAGCAGGTGGGGAAAAAGGAGTTTCCTTCTAAGGTCAAGTGTTCAAGCCAACCTGAAAGAATTAGTAGTGTTATAATTACTCCCACTGCTGTGCAAACATGAGGCTCACTGATGAAATGAGCCTTCTTAATTATGAACTTTTGTATCATGTATTTAGGGCAAGTGTTAGAAAACTCACTGAGTTTAGTGTTGGCTCTTTTTTACCTTGACAGAGCAGACTGAACTCAAAAAGCTGTTTTATTCCTACTGGCATCGTTATTTAGCAGGGCATCTACTACACAGCTTAACCAAACAGTAGGTCACACAATAAAGATGCATTAACCCCTTGAAAGTACTGCACTGTAATCTCCAGACTTTAAGTCCTGTTTGGAAAAAAAAAAAGGGGGGAATACATGTTTCCTGCGTAGTTTTACAAATCAAATGATTTTTAAAGACCTCCTATGAATATTAACCACCTTGCTATTAATATCACTACACAAATACATTGCTTTCCCATTTTAGCAAAAAAGAGTCTTGGTCTTGCTGGGTAGATTGTTGTTGTACTTGGGTAAGAACACAAAAAAGGAAGTGCACTTATACAAAGCAGGTGTGATTTGAGTGTAGCCTATTAAAAGGATATCATTACAATTAATAATGGCTCCAAATTCCCTCTGGCTGCTTTGAAGATTTTGTTGTAAAACTGAGGACTATCAGATTAATATTTCAGAATTGTGTGGAAACAGATATCCCTTTGGACTACTTAGATTGTAATTTTACCACCTAGAATACTAGAAATCTAAAGATTCAGGAGTAAATACCTGTTTTCATTGTAGAAGATTTACTAGTCTCACTCGGAGTAACCCAAGAGCAAAAAGTGTAGTGCAGGCCTCTGTGATCTTTGCAAGTATAAAAATGCTTTTAAAACAATAGTACAGCTTGTATTGTGTCTCTCATGGGTGTCTTTGTAGCAGGCAGTAGCAAAACTACATAGCTCACTCATTTCACCAACAAGTGAACCTCTTCTCTACTTTCTCAGCACTTAGCACCAGTGTGTTCCCTCATCCCACAGGCCTTCCTCAGTATACAGAGGCTGTCCCTCACTGGTCCCAACTTAAAGGAACACAAAAATACAATGGAAATGTGACCAGCATGTTTCTCTGTCCTGCTTAGTGTGGTAGCTGTGAGTAGTTTATAGTTACATCAAGGGACTAGAGTACAGTTCTAATCTGTTTGGATTACTAAAGAGAAAAAACAAAATCTGGCTCAAAAAAACCAAACACATACATGATGGCAAAGCTGTCTATTTGACTGCTGAAAATTTTAATGCACAAAGATGAGCAGAGCTGACTTTTGTGCATCTCTGAAAATTATGTTAATCTACTAGTCTGTATTTTGTAAACAATTTAAAAATTATTATTATTATTAAAGTATCTGCACATTTTAGCTCTTTTTTTTTTTTTAAAGATATGCTTATCTCTACCTCCACATCCTCTATCCAGATTGGCTGGTTACCCTGGGAAGATGCCATTGCTGCAGGGAGCCTTACTAAGAAGCTGGACAGTTTTAGTTTTGAATGCACTCAGGCTTATGCTCATTATCAATAGAGAAGATTAGGCTGAGTTCCACAGTTGGAACCTGCTACTGAAAAATCACCTGTTGCTTTACCCTTTGCACTGAAGAGTTTTATGCTGGGACAGATTAGTTGAAGAGTCTCTGTAGAGTGTAGCTGTAGGTTTGTGATGGGATAGGAATTTTAAAAATAGATTAGTCCCAGTGTGCTACCCGCTTTTTAGATCAGTAGTAGCTGCTTGAATTTGAGTTACAAAGAGATAAGCAACCAGAAGGCCATTAGACGTGCTCTGTTGAAGGCTACTTTGCCCAGTGAGGACCTGGTTCCGTGTTGAATGCATCAACTGCCTAGTCTGGCCTGATGTGTGGCCAAAGGAGAGAGATTAACAGGTTGTGCTGAAAAGAAGAAACAGTCAGGAACTGGTCTAAGAATGAGTCTTATTACATAAATTCATTAATTATAATAGATGAAGTTAGCCTGACTTCCACTGTGTCACAGGGGACTAGGGTCTGGGTGATTCAGGGCTGAGTGCCTCTGAAAATGAGATTTTTCTGGCCAGGCAGAGAAGGAAGCAATTGTTTGGGGTGCAATCTGCATATCAATGCACCTTTCTTCCTCAGTTCTTTGTTATGGCTTTATTTTGTTTCATTTGCTGTGTTTGGTTGTAGGTTTTTATTGTTGTTGATGTTTGTGGGGCTTTTATAGTATCATTTGGAAAGTAAAAAGGTTAGGGATTGAATTTTTAATTCTTACAGGTGGTGTGTCTCATCTGTCTGCTTTTGTGCTGAGGATGTATCCTTAAGCCTGAAAGCAACAATAACACTCTTCATTCGGCACAAAACACACAACTTTTTGAAGGGAATGTGTTGTGGTTTTTATTAAGCAATTGTTTAGCAGAGGCAAAACCTTCTTAGCAACCCTGGTAAATATTGTGCAAACTCAAACTGCTAGTAATGGCAACTTCCTGACCAAAACTTGGTAGGTTTCTTGTTTTACTCTGTCTTATCAGTTGTTTACAAAAGAGAAATAATACAAAAATCTGCTGCCTTACTGTTTTTTCTGTCATGTGGATCCAAAAAGCAGATACATGGAGTTTTGTTTAGGCTTTTTTTGTTTTTTTCAGATGGAATCGTTAAATCTCAATGGTAATGGCAATAGCACTTTTCATTAATTAAATTGGAGATTTTAAACAATATTTAACAGATTGGATTTCCTGTATCCTTCCTTCCACGCTGTATCTGTTGGACTGACTTCTGGTGCAGTAATCATAGAACAATGATGTGCAAGGATAAGTATTTTTGTTATGACTAAGTATACGTGATTTGAACACAAGACTAAAAGTCAAGAACTAATGTACTTTGCGGTTTGGATTTGAATCAGTGAGAAATTACTACAGTTTCTCTGAAAACATAAGAAAAGTCCTACTAGCACAGACAAACCATTGATCTAGACCTGGGTCTCTCTAGCTGGGAGAAAAGGGGTGACCTCATTAATGTTTATAAATATTTGAGGGGTGGGTGTCAGGAGGGTGGAGCCAGGCTCTGCTCAGTGTCCTCTAATGATAGGACGAGGGGAGTGTAACCTAGAACATAAGAGGTTCCACATCAATCTGAGAAGGAACTTCTTCACAGTGATGGTGACAGAGAACTGGAATGGGCTGCCCAGGGTGCTTGTGGAGACGACTTCTGTGGAGATGTTTAAAACATGTTCCTGTGCTACTTGGTCTATGTGGTCCTGCTGCGGCCTTTCAAGGTCCCTTCCAAGCCCTAATGTTCTGTGATTCTGTGATCTTAGTTATCTGTCTAAAGTAGTGGTGACTAAAAATGTATTTTAGGGAAGACGCACAAGCCTTTCTGTTTCCTTCAAGCTTTTCCAGCATCTACATTCACTGCTTTAGGTGTGTAACACTGTACCTCCTTTCATCCTCCCTTCTTTTTATTGAATGCTTTTGATCTTGATTAATTTGTCTGATCCATTTTTAAACCACACAGTTACCTGCCTCCTACTTTTCCTAATAACAAATTCCAGAAGTTTGCTACCTGCTCCATCAAGAAAAAACCCCCAAAAGATAACCACCACCCCCACTCAAAGCCAACAAAAACCAAACTAAAATCCAACCCAAACCACAACCCCCACTCTCTCTCTAAATTTTTAAAGTAGTCTCCAACAATTTTCAGTTGTGTGAAAAATTACAAGAGGCCTGTATGTCCCCACATTTTTGTATTTTTGCATTCTGACTGGGTAGGATGGACTGAAGAAAGAAAATACTGTAGTCTGAACCAGCACCACAGGGAGGAAAGTTTTGCCCTTCAGCCAAACCTTGTAATAGGTGACTAGCAATAGTTCTGCTGACTACAAAGAATCAAGAGCAACATAGGTGGGAAACATTACATCTGCAGATTAGACCTAGCTAGCAAGAACAGCACAGACAGGTAGGCTTACCACTGGAAGTGATCTGGATAATGTAAAAAAAATGGCTGGAAAAAAACAGGAGATAGCAGGCACCAGAATCATAGAATCATTGGGGATTGGAAGGGACCTCAAAGGAGCATCCAGTCCAATCCTCCTGACACAGCAGCATCACCTAGATCCAGCTGCACAGGAACACATCCAGGTGGGTTTAATTAGCTCCAGAGAAGGGGACTCCACAACCTCCCTGGGCAGCCCCTTCCCGTGCTCAGCCTTCTTCACTGTGAAAAAACTGCTTCTCATATTGACGTGGAACCTCATGTGTTCCAGCTCACACCCACTGCCACTTGTCCTATTAATAATTGACATAGAGAAAAGCCTGGCTCCATCCTCTTGACACACCATTCACATATTTATGGGCATGAATGACGTCACCCTTCAGTCTCCTTTGTGAGCATTCCACCTATTTGTAAGAGTCAGATCTGTGACTGCTGGAAAGGGAACTCCTGGATCAACAGAGTCAAAATCTCCAGCAGTTGGAGCTGACTGCAAGCTGAACGTGAATCTGCCTGACAGGCAAACACAATAGAGCAATAGTACATGCAGAAGAATGGTTGGGGGTAG
This sequence comes from Rhinopomastus cyanomelas, assembly GCA_013400115.1. Lineage (NCBI taxonomy): Eukaryota > Metazoa > Chordata > Aves > Bucerotiformes > Rhinopomastidae > Rhinopomastus > Rhinopomastus cyanomelas. The sequence continues at coordinate 347,629 of VXBP01002938.1, read as the reverse complement.
AAGAATGGGTGGGGGGTGTTGGATTCTGCTCCCTTTTGTTCTGCACAAGTCAGTTTTGAAGTACCCTTTTTTCCGTGTTGTGCATCATCTTTCAAAGAGCCCTTGGATCAACTCCAGATTAGTTAAATGACAAATGATAAGCAGAACTTTAGAAAATAAAAACCTATACAGAAATTTTGGGAACACTGATGTTAATTTAGATGATGATGAAGTACGGGTAAATGTAGGACTATGTTTTACGTAGGAGAAAAGAGTTGGTTTTGGTAAGGAAAAGCTATCAAATAATAATAACAACAAAAAATTAAGATTATAATCAGTAATAATAAACTATGTTGTTCTTGGAAAGAAATTTCTTTGCCAATTTTTTAGCATGTATTATTTCAGCAATTTGCATTTGAAGGGTTTAGCATATTCTTAATTTCCTCAACAGCCCAAATATCTGACAGATAGCTTGAAGCACTGAAGAAAAAAGTGCTTCTAACTCTTTATGCAGTGACGTGGCTTCAGTTACACACAGTTTAGATAGTGCACAGCTTTCAGCTAAGTGCCATCATAAATTTACATTCATTATAGCCAGAGATTATAACAATGAACATCACTACATGGAGACATGAGTTAAATCAATCTTCTCAGCGTTTGTGTTCTTACACGAAACTTTACATCACAGGACGGTAGAAAAACTACAGCAGAGAGAGATCCTAGTGGAAGGCAGCTGAATAAAATGTGTGCTAGGGTTTTCTCCATTCTAAATTTAGGGCAGCTGTAGAGATATGTAATTTGCTGTGGATAGTTCAAGTATTTTTCTTGAGATGCTGCCCTGTGATATCTATTTTTGCACCACACTAACCCCTTATTATGGGAAGGGTTGCAAGGGTTTTACACTGTTGTTGTCCAATCTGTAGCACAGAGAAATTCTAATGTTAGATGCTTGTGGTCTTGATTTTAACAGTCTAGAAAGAGAGTCCCTGACAGCAAAGGGATCCAATAATCCTGCAATCCCCATGTATCAGCCAGTGTAAATCACAGAATCACAGAACATTAGGGATTGAAAGGGACCTTGAAAGATCATCTAGTCCAATCCCCCTGTCGCAGCAGGATCATGTAGAGCAAGTCGCACAGGAACACATCCAGGTGGGTTTTAAACATCTCTAGAGAAGGAGATTCCACATGGTTTGAAGTCTAAGGATTCTTGTCAATTAGTTTTCAAGAAGGACCGAGTTTTATACCAAATTAAGGAGAAACTCCTGGATAATATAGCACAAGTAGCTAGGTCAAGCATTGCCCAAAATTGTATTGCAGCAGTAAGACCTTTCTCACTGAAGTAGATTGTTTCGTCCTGGCAATATTTTAGAGAAAAAGAATGGTTAACACTACATTTTGGGATCAGTAGCTTAGAACAGTTTTCCATAGATAAGTTTCACAGTGAGGAATCTGATTAAAGTCAAGGAAAAGATTTCCATTGCTTCTGACAATCTTCAAGCTACCATGCTTAGATCCTTTTATCAGATCACACAAAGAAATGCTAAATGAGAGCCTGTACAAGCAAATATGATTATAAATCTGCTTGTGGGGATTGAGGAAGGTCTTTATGCACTTAATCAGAAAAACTGCAGTTTTTCTCGTAAGTAAATAAACTCATAAATGCTTCCATTAAACTACCTGTGTTTTTATAAAGAGAATTTGAGAAGTGGACTGCAATCTGAAATCCACTGCACCATCCTTTTTTAGCAGCAAAATCTTCCTTTCTGTAGAACTGGCTACTCCAAGTGGATAAGTAAGGAAGACATGTAAGAAATGTGCAATAAAAATCGGGGCTGAAAAATCCAGTTGGCAGGGACTGTATCAGTGGGCAACTGTTCCAGCAGTTTGGCACTGAATCTGAAATGCCTCACCTTTGTCTTTCTTTTTTCTCTGGACATACCAAGCTCACAAACACCAAAGTCATTTGTAAATACTGTAGAAGACACTGATCAATAACTGTTTATTTTTCCTTGTGCTTGTCAGCATCAGAAAAAAAATCCCCTATGTGTAGAGGAACTAATCTCTGAAGCTTACTACAGTGGCTTCATCTTTTGGAATGACTCTAGAATGGCACTTCCATGGTCTTTCAAGTTGCTGCAGCTGGGCAGCAACTATTTCTACCTTTGAGGTTTCTATTAAATACAAATTCCACTGAAATTCCATCAGTAAGACTGTGTGTATTGAAAGAACTGTACATCTGACATTAAAAAAAGATTCAGCTTTTGTCAGTAGTAGTTACTATTCTCACTGAGACATAACAGGGCAAGATCTAGACTTTCACCTCTACAGTTAGGGATATCTCTCTAAGTCAGTTGTGTTTTCAAGGTCAGCTCACTGCTCATGTACTGACTGCCACTTATAACTGTAAATTAATTTCCTGCTGGCCAATTTCTGATTAATCTGAAGACAAGAGGAGCAATATTAATCATTGCGTGGTGGGGAGATGAGGAAGGGTTTTCAAATCAGTATACATTTACATACAGCCATCTTTTATAGGATGGCTTCAGGAAAATCAGTGTCCCAAAGGAATATAGATTTGTTTGTAAACAGAAGACAAATTACCAGAGGTTGCAGCCACATTATTTTAAACCCCTTATGATTAGACTGTGACTTGAAGCACTATGACCTCAATAACTAGCTTTCTGTTATAGCACTCTAAACTTGCTGTACAAAGCTGTTGGTGGAAATGCCCTCCTGCATCAAAGCCTTTGATCCCATGATGGATGTCCTATGAATGGGGGGGATGGGGAAGAAACAGAATGAAAGTGCTGGGGAAATGGGGAAATAAATAGCGAAGCCAGTTGATATTATGACAGCACAGTGGGAGTGGTGTGTTCCGTCCCGGTTTGCACTTTAGTTACGGTGAGGCTCTCCTTGCATGGCTCTCAGTTACTGAAACAGTGATCTGTGTATGGTTTCTTGGGCAGGCTTTATTAACGTGCAGCAAAAGAACTTGCTTTCTGCACCAGGCTGCCACATTTCTCAGAGTTTAATGTGTTCAAACTCAAACCAGTAAAGCAGTGTTTCTCTTTAGACGAATTTTGCTTCCTGGACTATGGTCTCTTTAGGCTTTAATCTCACGCTTTGATCCACAGGCTACAAGTGTCCACTGCAGAACAACAGGCATCTTCATTTACATCCAGTAGTTTGTCTTTGAGCTGTTTGACTTAACTTTTGACTTTGAGTTGTTGGTTCACCATGCTGTGAAAATGTTAAAGACATATTCTAGTAACTATAGAAACTTCTACAGCACATTTCTGTTTAAACTTTATGTTTTGCTTTGATGGCACATGGAATGATTGCTTCCTAGCACCTAGCTCTGCATCACAGCAAGCTGAAATATCAGCCTGAAAATGGCAAGTAAGAAATCAAACAGAACAGGAGGTACCTCGAGGCCTGCTAAAGCCACCTTCGTGCATAAACCCCAGAACATTATTCCCTGAGTAGTTACATAACGGGATTCCCGAAGAATAAGAGCAGTGTAACATGAGCAGAGTGCTGCATCCAGCCAAAGCACTCAGGGATCAGCCCCCACACTTTGTTCCTGTACAATCTTGTTGCTAAAATATGTATAAAAATGATGCACAACGATTTGAAAAGCTTGTCAAATATTTACACAGGCTCAATAATGCTGTTTGCATCATAGCACAGGGAATATAACTTTCCTTCTGCATAGCAGAGGCTTGAACAGGCTGTAGTGTGGTACTCTGTCAGCAACAGGCAACTGGGTTTGGTTTCAGTGTTTGACATTTGTTTGTTACTTTTAATCAGGATGCAACTGGAACACAGTTATCCTCATTCAGATTTATTTAGGGCTCTGAGCAGGGTGTGTAACTTCGGCTCGAAGCTGGCTTGGAAAGGTCAGTGCTGGGCAGGCTACAAGCGACTTTACGGTACCTTTGGGTCACTTTGTTTCTTAACGTGGCAAAATGTTTTTAATATTTTTGTCTCTGGTCAAAGTAAAGAGCTGCGTGCGCTCTGGAGCGAAGGTGCCAGCGCTGCTCGCTGTAGTAACTCACTAGGATTAACAGGCATTTTCTTGCACGGTTTCTGTGTGGATTCGATCCAACCGCATGGTTGGGTTCAGAGCCCTATGAAAGCAGCCAGGCTCTTTCCTTTCCTCTCGGGGCTGGGACTTGCAGCGGGGCGGGACAGGCCCAGCTCCGCGGGGCCGCCGGTGCCCCTCTGGGCTCGGCCTTGCTCGCCAACCCCCGCCTTCCCTCTCGTGCACCGGGCGGCCCTTTGCCCGCGGTGGGGGGCGGCCAGCGGCAGGCGGCGCCAGTGGCAGCGGCAGGAGGGGGGAGGAAGGCGGCCGCCGGCCCCTCGGGCAGGACGCAGGCAGGGGGCGCTTTCGCCATGCGTGGCCCCGGCCGCGCCGCGCCGCCGCTGACAGGCGACCGCAGAGACCCCGCAGCGGGCGGAGCGGAGCGGGTTCTCCGGCCCGGGGAAAGGGAGGGTGAAGGGAACTCCCCGGGTGCGACCGACTGCTCGGTCCCGCTTTGCCGCTCGCTCGCGCGCTCTCCCTCCCCTCCCTTCCCTCTTCCTCCTCCTCCCTGCACTTTCCACCTCCCCTGCTCCCGAGCGAGTGCGGCCTCGGATGTCCGGTTTCCTGGTGGGTTTTTTACCTGGCAAACTCCGGATAACTTCGGTGAGAATTTGCGAAGCGGCCGGGAAAGTTGAGAGCTCCCCTGCAGGCGCCTCGGAGCTGCTGCCGCCGCCGCCGCATCTTCTCCATCCCACGGATTTTACCGCCTTGGATATTGCGAGGGGGGGGAGGGAGGGAAGGGGGAGAGGAAAAGAAGGAGCCTCGCAATCCTGCCCGCGTTTCCCGGAGCAGCCCCGCTCCGCTCGGCCACCCGCACGATGCACTTGCTGGAGCTGCTCTCGCTGGGTTCCTGCCTGGCTGCCGCAGCGCTCCTGGGACTCCTGGGGTCCCGGCAGCAGCCCGCCGCCGCCGCATACGAGTCCGGGCACGGCTACTACGAGGAGGAGCCCGACGCGGGGGAGACGAAGGTAAGTCCATGCCACCACCGGGGAGGAGAGTGCTTGGGAGCAGCCTGTTTGAGTTGTGTGGGGGTGTCTCGCAAAGTGTGTTTACGGAGGAGAGGAAAGAAAAGTGCTTTCTCAGGGTTGTCGGAGGGCTGCAGGGAGTTGAAGGGTATTTTACGACGAAACGCGAAACACCTGATGTGCCGGGGCAGCTCCCGGGCTCTGCTCCCCGCTGAGTGCCGGGGCCGCCCCCCATGGAGCGCTCCTGGTCCCGCCGTCCAGCCCCGCGGCTGGAGCTGCCCACGGTGCGGGTGAAGCGGCGGGGAGGGCTGAGGAAGGCTTCGGGGAGCAGCTGTGCAGGAACGAAGCGGCGAAGGAGGCGTGATGGGAACGACAGACCCCGAGACTTTCAGTCTGTTGAGAAGTCTCTCGAGGAGTCTCAGACACTCGGGATGACTCGCGGCTGAGCTGTCGGGAGGTGTGAGGAGACGCTCGGGGCTTCTAAACGTTGTCGTTCTGCTCAAGGCTTGAATTCTCGCATTCCAGTCACAAATGCTTCCAATCCTCTGTCAATATTTGTTTGCATAGGCAGTTTCGTAACGTAGAGTTAAAGTACCTTTGGCGGTGCTTGTGGTTTCTCAGTTCCCGGTATGCTGATGCATAGTGTGTGGTTGTTAGAAGCATGTGGTGGTACTAGGCAGATATTTGATGTCTGAGCTTCCAAAAGTCCTGACCGTCGTCTCGTTGAAGATTTCTGACGTACTTATTGAAAGTAGTCATGGCCCAGCTCATTCATTACCCATCTCAGTACGGGGAGGGAAGTGTGTGGATTAGAAGTTAAGCTGATGTTCTTAATTAGTTTTTTCTCCTATGCTGTTTGTTTCACTGAAAAGAAGTTAGAGATCTCGGAGAAGTCACGTTTTGATTGTGTACGTTAGCTGTAGTTATTTCAGGTATTCAAGCTGTTGTAGAGTTGTTCACAGAACTTCTGGTTTTCAAACAGTATTTTGTGTGGAAGTGGTAAAGGTTACTGAATCTACTGTAGTCTCTCAATTTATTTCAATTACAGACAAATTTCACTGCTCTGAATGCTGATGTATGTTTCAGCCGTCACATAGCTTAAATGTCTATCAAGTATTTTTCAAACAGATTTAAAAATACCAACACAAAGCCCATTCAGCTGGTCACTTATTACTCAGACTGTATCAAAAAACTGCATAAGTTATCAAAGGAAAAAAAAAAACCACCTCAACTCTTTCTGGCTCACGACTGGAAGTCAGTTACTCAGTGTGATACTGCAGTTTGTGTTGTAAAGTCTCAGAATAACTTCCACTGAAAAGGCAGAAAGGATCCAAACATGAACATGATCAATGTTTTGTACATTAAATCCTGAGGTGGAACAGCTGACAGTCGAGATGTTCTCCCAAGCAATGCTATATGTTCCCATGCACGTATTGTGTTTCTCGATGAAACCTCCAAACACTGGATCCGCTACATGGTGCACTAAAGTGGGAAGTGCAGGTGCTCCCTAGAAAAAGAGGAACAGTCAGGAAACCAACAGAAGAAAGGTCAGGAGACTGGGAAGTGTGTGGGACAGCATGTGTTAAGCAATTGCGTTCGCAGAAGAATGTTCCGTGCCTGAGTACTGCTGAGTAGCAGAGAGAGAGAGAGAGAGACAGAATGACTGTGGATCCAAGCAAACTTGGTCATGTTGGAAGTCTTCAGCTGTAAGTTTGCTGGAACTGTTTGAGCGAGCTGGTATCATATGTATTCCTGTGATGAGAGAATGTCTGAAGTAATTACGAAAGGATTAACTAAGTAAGCTGCAAATAATTGTTTCAAAGAAAAGATGACTGTAATCAGTAAAAAGTAATCTACTTGTACTTCTTTAATGAAGACTATCTAATTGTTGTTTTGTGTTCGTAGATGCTACCTCCACTGCTTTTAATTTCTGTCCCTCTGCTATACCGCTGCATATTAAAATAATAACCAAGTGTGGACCACGCAGCCTTTGGCGTCAGTTCTTTACACAATATATTATCTTTTCTCCCAGATTAAGAACTTCACCTTTAAATATTTTTAAAAGTGTGGATAAATGTGAAGGTCCTCCGACATAGGAGGAAAATCTGGTTAGAGGATAAGGGTATTGTGGGTAGTTTTCAGTGCAGGTGGGCAACTGTTACGCATTAATCTTATCCTGGAGATTTGTTGCAGCTTGGAAGCGTTACAGATGTAAGTAGTGGTAGCAGTTGGTCATATGCAGCTCTTGCCCAAGTGGGCACTTGTAAGCTTGTGCAACACTGCCTCCCCCTTCCCCCCCTTTTTTTTTCCCCTCAGCGTAAGGGTAAAGTGCATTATTTAACAAGCTTACAGGGCCTAGATTAATACTTTTCAGCTGAACTGTCTGCTCAGTGGGATGGGAATGAATCCTGCCTGTAAATCACTTCTTTCGGATTTCCTGAAGCACAGTAGGGGTGACCCTGTGAGGTGGACTCCACGCAGCCACATTGATCTTCTCCCAGGCAGGGCAGCAGTAAGCATTCCCTCTCTCTGTGTTGGGTGGCCGGCTTCCAAAGGCCACCTGCTATTTCAGTTCCCTCTCTGCTGGAGGTGGGACAGGAGAATCAGACCTCCTGTTCTCAAGTTCATACAGCTTAACAGTGACCCATTGCCCAGAGGGGTACTTGGAGCTTCTGCAACAAGGAGAGGGTGAGCAGCTGCGTGTCTCTTGAAACTTTATCTCCTTGTACTCTCTAGGAATATTTTAGTAACTCATATACTGCGTTTAGCCTCTGGCTCTTTAGGTAGTTTTGAATTGGAAACATGCGGAGAGAAAGCACTGTGGGAAGCCAAAGTAATTCAATTTCTTGATCTTAATGAGAGGAGTGAGTGCACCCTTAGTAAGTTTGCAGATGACACCAAATTGGGCAGAAATGTCAGTCTGCTGGAGGATAGAGAGGCTGTTCACAGGGATCTGAACTGGCTGCACTTGGGTCACAACGATTCCATGCATGACACAGGCTTGAGGAACGGTGGCTGGAAAGCTGCCTGTTGGAAAAGGAGCTGAGGGCTTTGGTGCACAGCTGGCTAAATGTGACTGGCTGAGTGGACTTGCTCTAGTAGCTTCCTGCTCTTCTTGAACTGGGGAGCCCAGAATTGGATGCAGTATTCCAGATGCAGGCTCATGAGGGTTATTGATGATAACTTTCTACTGCAGGTATTTTTAAATTATTTAAAATCTGACCTAATTGTAAAATGCTGCTGGTTGGTGGTTAGTGGAATTTAAGTACTGTTAGTGTGGGGGTGCGAGCAAAAGCAGTGTGTACATTTCTGGGATTTCCTCCTGTCGCTGGTCTTGGAGGTATAATCCCAAACCACCAGTTTTATGGCCATCTCTATGTTTATGGAGTGTGCCTTACTCTATGTGGTGATGTTACAGGCTCTGGTGAGAGATGAGCCAGATTCTGTGCTCTGAAAAAAAACATAAACCTACTCAAAGCAGTGCTAAATTAAGCAGGTAGGGAGAATGTTATTTTCAGCTGTTGTTTGCTAAAGTTTCCTTTCTTGTGTGTGTGTAGCTGCTCTCCCTTCTTTCAGCTGTGCAAGCACAGAAAGATGCTGTTTTTAGAAGTGCAATTTTTACCTGATACAACGGAATGAACAACTAATAGAATAGGACCTCTTATGAAGACTAAGCAATGCTTCTGCAAACATAATCATTAGAATCATAGAATCATCATGGCTGGAAAGGACCTCCAGGGTCATCAAGTCCAGCCCTTTCTCCTAGTGCCTAACCTCATCCTTTCCCGTTTGTACGAACGGAGTACAATACAAACCTCTCAGTGTAGGTACCTGTGTTCCTGAATACCTTGTGTAAGCCCAGTTGTGTGCCTGTTAGAGACTTCACATGGTTGCTGCTGGTAAATTACTGCACTTGTGAGGGTTCTAAAAGAGCTTTGGGGGGTCACTTTAAGTAACTGCAGTGTTTGGAGGCATTCAGAGGCCTCCCAGCAAAAATACTCTTTCTACACTCATGTTCACTGTAAGTTTAAATTCTTGCCTGTTCTTTAAGGGCACGTGTCTGTTTATTTTAGGAAAAAGAAATCAGCATTTATTCGTCAGGGTGTTATGGTTGAGAATGGTGGGGTAACCTCTTACATTGGTACCCTGCATCCAGGATAGCAAGTCTGCTAGAACCTCATGTTCAGCTGCTGCTTTTTGAATGTGGTCAGTGAGTCAATGAAATTAAACAAAATGCTTGGAGCAAAGGGAATCTGAAGTCCAGCTGGTACTCTTGCTAATGTAAAAAATGTGCTAGAGCTATCTGTTGAATGAGTTGTAAGAAGTTCTAAGCAAGGTTGTTACTCAAAAGATGTAAGGTCCTTTGAAGTTTAAGTTGCTTCGTAAGAGCTCTGTTGTATAAGGTACTGAGTTTTGTTTAGTGAGTAGGGTAGATATGAATGTTTTCGTTATCTATTATAAACATTCAAAACCTTTTTTCCTGCCTCGCTGCCCTTTTCACGTTGCTTCTAACCTGTCCAGTGTGCAATTCCAAGTTCCCTTCCGTGTGTGTGTATCTGCTTCAAAGACACGTTGCTATTGTTGTTGTTAGCATTATTATTAGTTGATAAACTGCAATGACATTTTAATTGAAAACATTGGTGGCTTAGGGTGACGATGCAGGAATTGTGTGTTGCATGCCTATTGTGTATGGATTTGTAATCTTATTTTTCTTGCTTTGTGTGTCTGTCTGCCACCAGAAGTTTTTCTGATGACTTAGCATTTGTGTGTTACTTTCTTTCCCTCCTCTTTGTTACATTTCAGATTTTAGTTAGAAAATAACTGAACTGTGAGTTGTTTATTCGTCTACTCTTCTGTTGTAATAATTATAAATCAATGCTTCTATCTCTGCAGTAATTTGTAGTTTTCTTTTGGTGTTTCCTGACTTGATGAAGATGGCCATAGCTCCTAAGACATATTTAAAGAATGAAATTGCTTTCATTCTTTAAAAAAATATGAGTGAATTAATATTTTGGTAAGATTTTCCTATTTAGCAAAGTAACTAAGAGTGGTGTTTTTTGGGTGAGGAGGAGAAAACACAGAAAACTGAAGAAAAAATATTAGTAGTTGGTATATCTTGGCTATATTGTAGTCTTTGCTGATTATCATAGAGTCATAGAATGTGTTTGGTTCAAAGGAACCTCCAAAGGTCATCTAGTCCAACCCTTCTACAACAAGCAGAGATACATAGAACTAGTAGAGATTACCCAGAGCCCCATCAAGCCTGACCTTGAATGTCTCAAGGGATGGGACCTCAACCACCTCTCTAGGCAACCTGTTCCAGGGATTCACCACCCTCAGATTAAAGAACTTTTTCCTGATGTCCAGCCTACCTATGGTTCCCCTAATCTATGAACCATCCCTCTAACACGTCGTATGGGTGAATTCTATTTAGTGCGAATGTGTTCCCTTCAAACGTGCAGTTATTAAGGCAATACATCTTCTGCCGGAAATTTTTGGGATACTGATTATGGTTAACTGCAGTGAATAATCCTTTCTTGGGGAAAGTTAATGACGTGAATTATCTGGCACTGCTGTCACCCTGAACCCTGCAGTGCTCCATACTGTTCACATCTCCTACTCAGTGACAGTTTTCTAAAAGCTTGACCTCAAGGACATGGCTTAAAAAATATTGAAGGTGTGTTGCATCCTGTTCCTTACTGAATGGGGCAGATCTTATCCTGGACAGAGGAAAATACTGGCAAAGAATTGGACAAATCTTGGAAGGCACCGGAAGACTGCTGGAAAGCAGGGAATGTGGGCATTTTCTTCAGGTGTCACAGTTGTGGCATCCCCTGTGCTACTTCTAGCTGTTTGTGGCAGTGCTGTGAAGTAATTTACCTCAAATGCTTTACACTGTTAAATGGATCATCCAAGAGTTGTGTACTGGTGAGACAGAGAAGAGGGGAATTCTGCAGGGAGTGCTTCTGAGAACAGATGCAGTACTTGGCTATTTCCTCATTTTTTTTCTCAGAAGAAATCCACAGTAGCCCTTGACCTCATGTGTGAATGTTTCTGGGACTTGTAAGGATTCTGAGGAACAATAGATACCCTACTATCTACTATTCAGCGTTGGTGTGACCCAGTCTCAAGTACCATGTGCCCCACAGTATAAGAAGGATGTGAAGGTCCTTGAATGCACCCAGACAAGGGCAACAAATGTGGTGAAAGGGCTGAAAATAATGTCCTGTGAGGAGCAGCTGGGGTCTTTGGGCTTCTCTAGTTCAGAGAAAAGGAGGCAATGAGTCACCTCATTGCTCCCTATAGCTTCCTGAAGAGGGGATGGAGGGAAGGAGCTGCTGATTTCTTCTCCCTGGATTCCAGCAGGAATGGTTCAAAGCTGCACTGGAGGAAGTTTAGACTTGGGACATGAGGAAGCATTTCTTTACCAAGAGCGTAGTCAAACGCTGCAACAGGCTCCCTAGAGGTGGCTGATGCCCCAAGCCTTTAAGAGGCATTTGGAGAATGCCTTTAATGCTTTAGCTTATAGTCAGCCCTGAAGCGGTCAGGCAGCTGGACTGGAGGATACTGTAGGTCCCTTCCCACACAAGTATTCTGTTCTGCTCTATATGAGATCATTCAGAAGAAGCAAAAGTACTTTAGCTGTTCTTCAACTGCAGAATTCAGCAGATCAAATGTACTTGTGGTGGATTGCTCCAGTTGTCCAAAATGCAGCTGCATCGGTCAGTATTTACAGCCAAGAGGAAAACTGACCAAGGGAAGCTTCACACCTTGGCTGTTTGTGTAAACAGTGAAATGTTTAGTGGTTTTGTTTCAAATCGGCTCAGAGACATACAGCTGGTAAATAACTGCTGCAGTTTGCTTAAGGAACAGTCTCATTAGAGAGACAGAGAGCAGCAGCTTTAGAGGTCCAGGTCCAATGTTAATTTTAGCAGGGCTATATTGTATTGTGATTCCAATAAGATTTATTTACCCCTTTCTGAGTAGGTGGCTAATCTCACTACCACGCAAGTACAGTGCACTGTCATGTGGAGAAAAGCTGGTAGATGTTGTTTGAGGTGCTCTGTCAGCGATGATGGGATCCATGTTACTGCTCTGCAGGATTCTCGCTGAGGAAGCAGTGTGAGGGTGGTACGCACAGGTTCCCTTCTCTGGACTATCTGTGATCCAAAGTGAGCTCAAACTGGATCCCGCTGTGAATCTGTTTTCCCGTTCACTGAGCTCATAAGCACCAAGAATGAGATCTGTGGACTTGGATTTGTGCTTATCTGCACTTTAAAGTGCCCAAACCAGAGCTGTCTGTCCACGTAGGTTGTCTCACTTTGTGCGGTGTACATTTAAAGAAACTGAACATGGAGAAAGAAAAAATTCTGAAGAGTTTGAAACATAAGGAAAGCCTGAGAAGTGAAGAAAACTGTAGTGAAAAACTTGCTTGAACAGGTTTTTTTCATTCGTTCCTTAAGAAAAAAGTGAGAACATTTCTTGCAAAAAGTGTCGGAATTAATTCTGAGAGCTTTAAAAAAACCCCATAAATCGATTTCTTTTGAAAATGTTACCTTTGGAGCTCTGAGAATTCACCACCTGTCATTCGTCTTGACTAACAACCGCTAAGTGTTGCAGACTGTGCGACAGCTTAGTGTCTGCTGTGAATTGGAGGCAAAGAGGGCACCACAGAAGTAGGTGTCGCTGGAAGTTAGTGTTGGTATTTTGTACCCCTAACAGAGTGGCTCCTTATTTGAGGTACTGCTGAGGATAAAGCATAATACTGGCACACTGTTTTGTAGAGAACAGCACTCCTACTATTTATTTCTTGAAGTAATGCAGAAAGGGAAAATCACGTCACTTCCACCGCTCAGGTTGTCTATATTTGTAACTGGCTGCAGATACACTTGACAGAAACAGGCACTGCCTGTAGATGTGGGAGTGCCAAGGCTCTTGGTGCAGGCCCTGTGTACTATGGATACAGAATAGCTACTCATGGTTAGATGAGCTGTGTAATTGTCTGTCTAAAGAAACCAAGAAGTAAACTTGTGCAGTAGGGTCTTACTGATGTTTGTCCCTTTCCCAGGGACAGATGTTTCCAAATTAAAATGGAGCCTTTGACTTCCTCTTTACTCCACCCGCTCCTCAGCAAATCTTGCTTAACAGGCAGAGTGCTGCCTTGCTACAAACGTGACCGTTTACTCGGTTTCATTTTATTCGTGTGTGTCAAGGTGTGCATGTTAGGCATCCAATAATATTTCTTCAATGCCTGGGTTAAATTCTAAATCTTATTTCCTTTATCTCATCAATATTTAAATATTTTGTGATTTGGAGGAAATGACACAATCTTGTTAGTAATCAGCAGGCCTGCACTGTTGAATTGCAGTAGATTCAGTAAACATGGAGAAGTGTTTTTTCAAGGAAGGAAGGAAGATAGCAATGGACAACTAATTTGTATTACAAATTTGAGTGTGTTTTCTGGCTGGCTAGACAAGAGCAAACTGTTGGGTCATTTAAAAATGCCAAGAACCCTGTTGTGCAGGGCACAGCTTTCAGGAGGACATTAACAGCTGCTAAATATCCTACTGACATGGCAGAACATGGTAGTTTCTGACCTCTCTACTTCATAGAGTCTCATGGCCAGGAAGGAGAAGCCAAGAAGTTTTGCTCAAAATCAGATTCTCTAAGGAATTTCTTGCGTGCTTGCTTGCTGGAGGTCGTGATGCTGGAGTGTTAGTGATGCCTTCTACCTCGTGTTCCAAGGTGCACCCTCAGACTTGAGAATGTACTGTTGAGCACACAGTTTGAAAAGCTCTGGATTCCTTTTACAGCTCAGCAGGTGGGGAGCTCCTGTTTGCTTCAGTGTGATGTCTTTCGTCTGCAAGGAAAGTCATATTCATAGTACCAGGCACATGAGATTGTTGGAACACCTCTTAAGAGGGCTTTCACTGTGTCAGCGCTGAGGGAGTAGACTTGAACAGTTTGGACTCAGAATGAGACTAGGCTACCTTACAGTGGTGAGTTGATTGATAAAAGATTGTCTTCGCGGTTGTGGTTCTCTCCAAGACCATGGTGCTCAAGTCAGTGTAAACGTAGCCTGTACAACTAGAAGGTGTAGAAAATGATACATCAAAAAATGCTTTTAATTTTCCTACCAAAGAAGAGCTGCCTGTTTGTGTCTAATCATCAGCTGCAAAAAGGATGAGGATCTTTAGTGAGAACCATCTAATTCAAGGCATCTGGGCCAGCAGGTTATCAAATGGCTAAAAACAAATGAAAGGAGTAAAGAGCTGTTAGATGAGTTCTGGGTACTTTTCTGTCTGAAATATCTGAGGATGGGTAAAGCAATAAAGGCACGTTGGACCACGATCTTGGAGCAGGAAGTAGGGGGAAGGAACAATGAAGCTTTTTTAGAAGACAGAATCATGTTTCATAAGAAGGAAGAATGAGGATGTTCTGACATCAGGTAGAACTAAAGAATTAGGCAAACTCTAAACTGAACAGTCATTAATTAGTCTAGAGTAAAAGCATTAAAAAGCTCTTTGTTGTAAAGAAACTCTTTTAATAGCTAATGGTTTCAGAACATTAATTAAATTTTCATTTTTCTTCTTTATGAGAGATGGATGAGCTGTATTTTTTCCCTTGAGCCTGTTAATTGCTCTGAGATTAGTTGTTGGCTTGTGGCATTAATTTCGAGCGTTGAAATCAAACAAGAGTAGAAGAATGGCTGTAGAATGGCAGCCCTTACTGCGCAGCCACCTAACGTGCACTGTGTGCCCCACAGATGTGGCAGAGCATGACTTGGAGAGTGATGTTGGAAAGCTCATGCACAGCACATTATGGGGAGCAATCTGTTACACCTGCCCCCTCACACCTCCTCCTTCCCAGTTCCTTCCAGGTGAAGGTTGCCTTTGGGCTGTGGACATGTCTCTTCCTGCATAAAGATGGTGCCTGCAGAGTCGGGGCCTCCAGAAGTTTCTTTTTTCCCCCCTCTCTCCTGCGAGCTGCCCTATTTAATTTCCCTGTGGGAGATTTGTGTGACATCCAGCTGATTTGTCCCCAAATTGTCTCATGGAAACAGCTTGAAAGACTTGTACTTGCTCCACTTGCTTTGTTTCTTCACTTTTGCATTCTGCAGACCACGTTCAGGAGAAACCCTGGACCCCCTGTCTGCAAATGTGTACCTGCTGCTGGTTCGTTGGCCAGCTGGGGACTTCAGCTGGAAAACCCGATAGTAGGCGTGAGATGTTCACAAGGCTCATCATGATTTTGTAGTGAAAGAGCAACCATGCTCCTTGCTGCAGCCACTCTTCTGGCTCATCAGTGCCTCTTAGTTATTTTTTGGCTGCACTTCTAACCTTTTTGTTCGTGCCCTTACCATCCAGGGCCCTGCCAAATTACAGGATCTACTTGACAACCTCCTTCTGAGCAAAGAAATGGAAAGTGTCACTACATGCTTACAGACTGTTGGCAGCAGGAAAGCTTGTGGACTTCTTTGCTTTAAGTGATGAGGTGTAGGGGGCAGTTATTTTGTTTTGTTTAATAGCCTTCAGTTGACTTTTCTCCCATGAGCTATCCAAGTGCTTATAAAGCCCACATAACTCTTTGTGAAACAAACATACCTTTTGACATCAACACTTGGGCGCATCCAGAAGTTTGGATTAGATGGACATTCTGTTTAATACATGTAATAGGAAATGTAGAAATAGAATTTCTATTTTAGAAATAGAAAACCCACACACCAAGCCCCCAAACTGGAAGTACGATTCCTTTTGCTTGTCTTCAGCCTGATGCATGAGAATCCCTCAGTCCTTGTTCTAGACAAGACAGAGAACAGTTCTGTCCATGCAGCTTGTGGTTTTATTGTGTGTCCTCTTCAATATTCTCTTTCAGGCTAAAGAGCCTTCTCTTATGTGTCCTGATTTTGGTAATGAAGCTGTTTCTTCCCTTGTGCACCCAGCTTCACGGCTTTCTTAATTCCTCTTAAGACTACAGAAGGGGAGGGTAGAGGAGAATCAGTGCACACAGATGACACCAGATGTGTGTGTGTAGGGATGCAGTGTTTTCTCTTTCCTAGTAAGTCCACTTAAATGTTGACTTTACAAGCATTGTCTTGATTGGAGAGCATTTTGGAGCATGTCCTATGTGAAAATGGTTAAAATGCCTCGTTTAGAAAACAACCCATACTCATCCAAAGAACTGGATGGGGGAAGGCATTTCATAGTTATTACTACTTCCTCAGAAGTCACATGAAAGCTGTTCTTAGGGGCCTGTTTTAAGATGATGTACAGTTATTTAACGGTTATTTAACAGTTACTTAACCTATGTGTTTGTTATGCTTTGGCTGTGTTTTTCTGCCTGCTGCATGCGCACAGGGAGAGGTTTAATAGGGTTAGCTATCTTCTGAGTTACAAACCATAAGCTGTGTTTTTAAAGTTGTTAATGATTTTTAAAATGAGATGTGCTCTTAATTGGTGGCGTATTTCAGAGACTACTTTGTGCAAAGGTTGTTCATATCTGTTAGCAGTAAGATGCTACTGTCAGGCGAGATTTGTGAAAGCTGCATTATGAGCATTGACGAGGTGCATACGGCTAAGCAAATTTGTTGGGATCCTACTCATGCTTGTGAATTTTAGTCTGGCCTAAAGCATAAGAATGTAAGAAATACCCCACTGGGGAAGACTAATAGTCTGCCAGGCCAGGTGCTTGGTCTTTCTCAGTCTCAGCAGCTCATGCTGTTTTGTTTGAGGAGAACACTGGGCTTTGTTGCATTCTGCAGTTCACTCCCCTCATAACCTCTTGCCAGCCACACTGTTAGGACTGAGGATATTGGAAGACATGCTCCTGTCTCTTGCACTCGGTGTCTGTTTAAGGACATCATGTCCGTAGATTCTTCTGGTTTCATACGGAAGGTATCCATGTGCTCTGGGTGGTCCTGCTTAGGCAGGGGGATTGGACTAGATGATCTTTTGGGGTCCTTTCCAATCCCTAATGTACTGTGATAATGCCAGGAGCTCTTAGTAGAATCTGAACTACTTCATACTAGAGTGGTGCCAGCCTCAATGCAGCTCATTTGATTTTGGGGGATTGAACTAGATGATCTTTTGAGGTCCCTTCCAATCCCTAATGATTCTGTGATGATCTGCAATATCTGTGAAAATGTATTCTGCAATTAATATTCTTCTCTCTTCTTTGAGCGCAGGCAGAAAAGTTATTCTCTGCTATGAGAGAATAGCATTTTATGTTTATTTTGGGATCTCGCATATATGGCCTGAAATTTTCAAAGACCAAATTAAAGAGGGAACATAAAGAAATAGAGGAGAAAGGTGCCATTTAATTATTTCACACTCTGTTTCCATCAGATACAAATGTAGTTTTTCTATTGTGACCAGTCAGAGAGACTGGATCCAATGTCAGATTTTGATCCTGCTCTGGCAGGGGTATTGGACTAGATGATCTTTTGAGGTCCCTTTGAATCTGTAATGTTCTGTGATTCTCACAGTCTCTTTGTTAAGAGGACAATTTTGATTTCATTTTTAGACCTCTTTATATACACGGTGTCTCTTTCAGTTGCAGTCTGCCCATGTTTTTGCTAGCTGCAGGCAGTGTTTTTCCGATATATCAGAATCAAAGTCTGTACCTCTCTTGAGATACTTATGGTGCCTGGAACCCCTAGTATGGATTTCTCTGTAAGAGATTCCATCTTCCTGATGCCGTTTGGTGAACACAAATGCAGCACTAAGCACAGGGGAAACAGGAGATCCTCGTTTGCTCTTGATGCATTACTCCATGGAAAAGTATGAGAAGAGTTGCAGGACTATTTAGAGAAAGGTGACAGAACTGAGCACGAAATACCTGGGCCACAAATTTCTCTTAATTCCCTTTTCTCCTATTCCAGGAGGAGGGAGAGAGGAATTAAAGGGAGCCTTTCAGATAAGGGTTATACAGGCAGTGTTACTCCCTTTAGAAACTTGTGTTCTCCTGAGGAAAATTGCCATTTAGGGTTTGGATTTTGGGTTTGGTTGGTTTTTGGGTTTTTCTTCTTTCAGTCATTGTTCCTTCTTTGCGGTATTGGGACATCTTTCACTAGAGGACTACCATATGCTGCTTTATCTGAGAAATTGGGGCGTCTTGGAAAGTCCCACTGAGGCATATGGTAAAGTCATTATAATTATCTTAGAGATACTGTCTAACAAGCAATGTATTGAATAAAATTGAACCTCTGGGTAATCATCTGGGGGTGGTGTAAATTTTTATTCTGTGTTTGTGTTAATCTGTTGAATTTTGTGATTATTCTGTGTATTTTTTATTACAGCTGTGAAAACTGCCTTTGGCTTTGATTTTATTATCTTTCACAAATAATATGCACAATGAATTCCTCAAAATCCCTGTTATGTGTCTTCTTATACAACTCCTAACTTACATGCTGTTTACTACATCCTCTTCTAAAGACTTAGATTTTTAGAATGTATGTTTTATAACGTTTCAACTGCCTAATGAGTCAACTGTTAAAAACAAAGCCTACACCGATATAGAGTAGGGTGTGTTCATTCACTGGTTCCATTATAATGGAAATCTCCCTTTCACTTTACAGAGTGTCGAGGAACTTAAAGTACATGCAGATCTTACTGAGATGTGGAATTAGTTGCTCATCTTACAAAACTTGCACCGATAGCTGAGTAGTAATCTTGAAAGACAAATAGAATTAACAAACATCCATCTTGGTAATCATTAAAGTGGCTGAATTTCAGGCAGAACTACTTTTGTCTCCACAGCTAACCAATTATTTACCCATGTCCTTTCATAAAATCAGAATTATTGTGCAACCAGTGTCCTGATACTTTGAAATGGAAACGCTTTAGCTGGACCATGATATTGATCTCTGGCTTTACTCCGTGATGATCATAATGCTGTTAGAAATTTCTACTACCCTCTTTGGGATAGTAGAAGGCACCTGATTTAATATCAAATTCCCAGGTACAGCTCTGCCAGAAGGACAGATCAAACCTTCTCTCTCTTCTCTTCTCCATACCCATCATCCTATAGTTTAATTACCATTTCTTACAGGAATAAATGGCAACAAAGCTGCACCAGGGTGTCCCAGCTCTTTAGTTCCTATGTTTCTGCACAGCGAATTCAGTGCCAGCCCAGGTCCCTCTTCAGTGTCCCTCTCTTTCCCCGGCTTCCCTTACTAGTGTCAGATCACTGCTTGCTTTTCCTGCTTTCCCGCTTTTCCCACTGTCTTTTCTTACGTTCAGGTTTCAGCTGCAGACTCGAGGTCTGTTCCCTCTCTCACCTTTTCTCATTTTCCTCTCAGGGAGAACAGAGCCTTTTTCCACTTTCTGTTCCTTTATACTCAAGTTTCTCTTTTTTTTAGCTGTCTACTCTGGAATCACTGAGAGCTCATGAGAGGAAAAAAAACCCCTCACTGTTGTGGCTTCACACGGCCTGCTGCAGACCAGGGCGATACCTGCAGCTTCAAGGAACACGTACTGAGTGTTCCTAAAGCTTTTTGTGTTGTGGGAGAGCAGTTTGCCAAATTCTTTAGTGGGATTTCATAAGCTAAAATTCTTATTTGTTGGGCAAATTTTGCTGCTGCTGATAAATGATGTCCCTGAGGCACACTTTATCTTTTCTGTCACTCCACATCATACTTCCCTGTCAGTTTAAGATGCTACAAATCATCATTGAGGAGGCTACGCTATTTTAATGTGGACAAGAAACAGGCATTAGGACAGTTCCCTAGTGGAAAAATCAAGCTTCGGGTTAAAGTCTGTCACGACCTTTGAATAAACAGATCGAAACAAGGATTTATACGAGGAAAAACCAGGGCAGCTTCAGCTGAAAGGAACTGTTTAAACCCGCCTGGTTTGGTGCTGCTCACCCAAAGAAGCGTTTCCATTATCCTCTTGCTGATTTGTCTCCTTGCTATTCCTTCTTGAGTGCTGGTATGTGGGGATCTGCATGGGGACCTGAATTTGGAATGTGATCTGAATGGCTTCCATGGGGAAGGGCGTGACCGTTAGGAGTACTTGGTTGGACTACTTTTTCAGTCTGGTTTGTGTCTTGACCTCACTGTGTCTGCACAGGATGCAGGGACTTGTGGGAGGACAGGAATAAGCAGTTGACATACAAAGTGAAGCAAGTAGGCTGTTTTGGTGGCAGTCTGGGATACTTGTTGATCAAAAACTTTGGATCACAGTGTTACTGTTAACTCAGCGGGGAGGATTGGCTCTCTTTGCCATTGCAGATTCACTTTGCGGTGTCCTATGGAAAAATAGTCTTAGGGCAGAAAATGCCCTGAGGGAGGCAGTAATTCTTTGGAAAGCGTTTGTGAGTATCGGCTGGCTTTTATCTCCCTTTATATGCTTAAAGCTTAAGCAACTGAGTCACCCTGTCTGCATTCCTGTTGTAACTAAAAAACAGACAGGGGCACCTGCAAAGAACACGCACAGTTCCAAGGTTTCTTCAGAAACTTCATGTTTCAGAGGTTGCAACTTCCAAGTGGGACACACATTAAGTAAGCGTGTGTGCGCATTTACCTGCGCTGTAAATGCAGCGAGTCTTTCAGTTGCATTCAATGCTTTCCATGTCCTTTGCTGAAGTTGTTGAGGTATTTTTCCTTAAGTATGTGAAGCTTTGCTCCTCAGACCAAGCTTGCAAGGTTGCTGAAATACTGAACCTTTGTTAATGTTTAAATGCAGCTGGTTGCTGCTGTTGTAAATAGAAAGTGGCTGGATCATAGAATCATGAGGGATTGGAAAGGACCTCAAAAGATTATCGAGTCCAATCCCCCTGCCACAGCAGGATCACCTAGACCAAGTCACACAGCAACACATCGAGGCAGGTTTTAAACGTCTCCACAGAAAGCCTCCTCAACCCCTCTGGGCAGCCTGTTCCAGTGCTCCGTCACCCTCACTGTCAAGAAGTTTCTTCTCATATTGATGTGGAACCTCCAGCTTACAACCATTGCCCCTCATCCTATCACT
>VXBP01002938.1:108629-324668 GCA_013400115.1 Rhinopomastus cyanomelas | reverse complement strand
CAGCGAAGAGTCCTCCTGTCTGTGCCATGAGCCGCCAGCTTCTCCAGCAGAATGCTGTGGGAACCGGTGTCAAATGCCTTCCTGAAGTCCAGGTAGACAACATCCACCGCTTTTCCCTCATCCACTAGGCGTGTCACGTGATCATAGAAGGAGATCAGGTTGGTTAAACAGCACTTGCCCTTTTCTAATTGCTAGCTCTCTAATTTGCCGAGCAGATAATTCAGTGTCTGTTGGTCTGATGCAGATGAAAAGTAAGCTGAGTTGAGCTCACTTTGACTCCTCTTTTAAATTATATTGCATCTTATATCACTTTATAACATAAAAGTGTTTAAAGATCTTGATGAGACAGCAGTAACCAACTTACTAACTTTCCTTTTATTATTCTGATACCTGTAAGTACTTTCCCAGGCCTTTGTTCCCTGGTCTGTGCAGACTCCCCTGTATGCACTGCTACATCTTGTCCCATGGTTTGTTCCACAGCTAAATGCGACTCTCACAAATGTAGCTTTAGATGCGCTCAGAGATCGTTGTGGCAGAGCCATATTGCCTGTGCTCCACTAACTCTGATGCCAGAGCTGGGATTTCTTACTTCATCCTTAAGGAATGTTTTACTTGAAGTGAAGAAGTGAGACCTGAGTCACCTCTCATGCCTACTCGTGTCACCCAAGTCAGAAGCGTTTCACTGTTACCTTATTCTTTTCTCATGTTTGCCCCAGACTGTAAAGTGTAACACAGTGCATCTCTTTGCTTTAAAGAGATGAAGGATGATTTTTAATGGATGGTGACAAATCCCAGGTGACTTGCAATTGAAGGGCAATTCTCTACCCCAATGCTGCAAGTGTTGGTTTCATGGAAATTTTAACAAATGAGAAACACTGAATGCGACTTCCTGTGTTCCTTATTAATGTTTTCATTGCAAAAGGGCTGTTTAACTTCGTTAGACAGTGGAAATGAATCAATTAAAACTCTTACTTTTCATCTGGTGGAGAGCCTTGATTTTTCAGCATGATAATCCTGACCCTGTCAGGCCTTGTATTTATGATTGGCAATGAGGACTGGCAGAAACAAAGCATTAGAGAAAACATCCTCTCCAAAGTCTGGTCCAACTGTCATACCATGCTAGCTTGAAGGCCTTAGTGATAAATTTTAAGTCTTTTATATGGCCTATAAAATGGCAGCCTATAAAGATAGGGGGAGCATTAAACAAACATATATTACCATTGCAGAAGTACTTTGTGTGTCACTGTTATCTGCTGCCTCTCATAAAAAAACCCCTTTTTCACCCTACTCTAGTAAAATGCTGACAGTCGTGAAAAATTGTTGAGTCCAGTAAAGCAAAACCATGAGACTTGTGATATTTGAAACAAAACTGTGATTTGGCTTCTAGTGTTTAGATTTAATACACTTGCTGCACAGATAGAAGACAAAATAATGAAGTAGTATTAGAAGAAGTATTAGATCACAGAAATGTGTGATCCTTCATTAGAGTGAATTACTGGGAATGGATTGCACATGCAGAAGGGAACATCAGTCAGCTGCAGCAGTGATGTACACCCCTCCTCTTGACTGCACGTGGCACTAGTAAGAAGCTGTTGAGCTGCTGCCTCAAATTTTGATGTCTACAGATGGACCTGCACTGAAGAATTGGGTTTGGGGAAGAAGAAAGGTAGCAATAAAAAGAGAGAGGTAATGAATTCTAGTGAGACTTACAGAGTTGGAGGTCTAGGAAAAGTACGTAGGGGTCTTTGGAGAAGAAAAAAAGTAATGTGGCGTAGCAGAAATTAAAAACTGAAGTCAGAGACTGGGTTTTTTTCTTTTCTGTGAGAGTGACTAAACTTTGGAATAAGCTGTCAAGGAAAATAGTGATGTCAGCATCTATTTTAATTGTCAAGTGTAGAACCTCTCAGGTAGGAGCCTTTATGTGTCCAAGACATTCAATTCAGTGCTGAGGCATGTCAAAGAAAACAGCCATTACAAGCAGGAGGTTGGGGTAGCTGATCATCTTTTGGTGTACCTGACCCTCCCAGCAGCATACCTTTGTACACACACACAGATGACATCCCCAAGCCCTCTTTGGTTTCACAACGAGTACAAAAAAGCATCAGAAACAGGATGCTGAGGTCCATCCAGTTTAGCCTATCATCTGATGTGTTGTGATACTGTGGGATATGTTAGAAGTTCCCTGAATTCCTTTGTTATGGCTGTTTCTAGTTTTTGCCTCCTTAGTCTTCCGTGGCAATGAGTTAGCATTGCACCATTTAGCTGAGTTTTGTCAGGGAGGTAGGACTCTCTGGTGTGCCCCCTTTTCTTTATTTTAGCCTGTTATTTGTTTCTTTAGGTTTCAAGTGGCTCTTCTTTTTGTAAGAAATAATGGGGTATTTGCATTCATAATTCAACATTTGTTTTTCAGTCCTCATACAGAACCAGTCTGGTATTGTGGGGTTGTTTTCTTGTCACTGTCTGCTTGTCAGATCCTTTTCATTGTAACGTAGGGTGATCTACATGTGTGCAGTGGCTATAAATCTCATCACGTCACTGGAGACTGTGCCCATTACATGTCCTTCATACTCTTGCAAGCACACACACCACTTTCATGTGAGCAGACATGGGTCCATCATACATGAGTGAGCTAGACAGGTATCATTATGGCATGCCTGTTTCTAATTAAGAGAGAGGAGTCGTGATCTTTCCCCAAACGTTATGATGGAGGGCAAGATGTGCAAATAATTCATGGAGTCCCAGCTTGGCCTTTTATTATACCTGAAAAAGAGGGCAGGAGGGAGGAAGCTGTAGCTACGTGCAGAAAGAATTGCTGTAATGAGCTAAATCCAGTCAGTAATTTTGGAAGCCTCAGTCCCAGTGACCTTCCTGGCTTTTGAAAAGTATTCTGTTTGTTGGAGTCCTTTGTCATTGCTGTGTTTTGCATGGAAACGTATGTGAAAGTCTGAATTGTGACTGCTCTGGAGTTTTGAGTAAACAGTAGACTCTGTTTGAAGGTGACAATAAGGCTTGGCAGTATTGCTAACAGGGGAAAAAAAGCTTTCAAGTAGTATATTTAGGCAACAAAGATACTTTATTTTATAATTAAATATAACTACAACACTTTTCCTAAACCTTTCTCTAAATTCTGATTACTCTGACTTTGCATGTATTAGAAACTTGTGTTAGTAAAGGTCAAGTTAATTTTCTGTGGTGTTAGCACTCAGGAAAGGCTTTTACATGCTGGCTTTTTGGCTTAGGTTCATTTTTTATTTGTTTGGATTTGTGAGGGTTTGCAGGTCCCCTGTTTTTGCTTGTTTCATGCTGATTACATTATCCTTTGTGTTTGTTTAGGAATCTACTGCTGGTGAGTTTACTGTGCTTGGATCTAACTGTGTTACATCTGCCTAGGCAGATTTGTTGACTTATTTATTGGTCTAGACCAAAGCTGTAAGGGAATACCTTCTCCAGTGGAATTTCATACAGGCAGAAAATTAGGCTAATCTTTGGAACTTTTCTTTTATTTGGAAATTAGCTGGAGTTAAGATTCAATATGAAACTGTTTCAGAGTGTCTTTGGAACTTTTCATTTATTTAGAAATGATCTAGAGTTGGGATTCAATATGGAGCTGTTTAGAGAGCAACTGCTTTAATTTAAAACTCAGTTGCATTCAAAGTGGGATCAATAGTAATTTTTTTCCTTCTCCTTAAAATTAAGTAGTTTAAAGCAGCAAAACTTTTGTGCTCAGTTGTATGAATATAACCTCAGCCACAACTTCTGTGCTACTGTTGTTATGATATTGGAAAATTCCTCCTGAAAAGTCAAATATTCCAGTATTTTATGACAAAATTATTATATGAAAGATGCTTATTCCAACTTTAAATTGTCATGTAACTCAAATAGGCTGTTGACTTGATTTCAGTAGTTCTTTGAATTAAAGTGTAATATAATACTGAGTATGTTTTGATGGGATTAATTAATGCAAATGTGATTTTTAGAAGTTTAGGACACTTTTGCTGATTAGAAAATCATAGCTTTTTAAAATCAAATCATCTATTGAAATGCAGATTTTCTGTCTGATTCACTTTTTAACTCTTAAAACTGGACTGTTTCTATTATGTGGTTCTGTGGCTGGACTTCTATGATTCTGTGGCTGGACTTGATGATCCTGGTGGTCCTTTCCAGCCATGATGATTGTATGAATCTGTGAAAGCACTAAGATAGCTAAACATTAAATTGCTCCAAAGCATTAATTTGAAAGTGAAGGAAATACTGAGAGTGCCCACTGATGTCTTCCTATGATTACCAATACAAATTTAGTAGTCTGTCTGTTTTCAAATTGCTAATCATTAATTTTTAAGAATTCTCATCAGTCTCACTCATGGTGGTTAATTTAGTTTGGCTTACGTGTTTCCCTTACTGGGATGATATGTAAGAAAGACAAATTGCAGTCATGCACATATGCTAGATGTAAACACCAATTATCACTACATTATGGGCTTATTTAAACAAAGAAGGGGTCTAGAAAAGGTTCCTTTAAGTGCTCCTGTGAGTTCCATGGAGGAGTTAACTAAGTGTGGACTGAGCTATATAAATTATTGCAAACAGCAGCGAAGCTGAATGAGTTTGGCTTGGTTAATACCCCTCATGTTATTTTCTCTTCTTACCTTTTGCTCTTTAGATCGTTTCCAGTGTAACCAACAGGCTGAAGAGTTTTGGAGGATAGTCAAGTCATGAAGAAGCAGTCTTCATGCTTACCATGTCTCAAATCTAGTTCTGTAGATTCACTGTCCATTAAAACTGGTCAATATTTCATAACTGATATCAGTGGAAGCTGGACTAAGATTCTGTATTTGCACAGCAATCACTGTTTCCTTGAAAGCTTGCCTCTTTTTAATTAGATGCTTTACTTGTCCAGGAACGGTTTGTGGACTTCTGCGTTATTTAGAGTGGCATAACAACCTTTTGGAGCTCGGTTTTAACGAGGAGGTATGGTTTGTGGTTTTCTGTGTCCTAAACTGCCTTACTTTAAGTAGAAGCAAGATATTGTTTTGTATGAACGCATTAATGTCTATAAATATGTGAAGGATGGGTGTCAGGAGAATGGAGCCAGGCTCTGCTCAGTGTCATCTGGTGATAGGACAAGGGGCAGTGGGTGTGAGCTGGAACATAGGAGGTTCAACACAAATATCAGAAGGAACTTCTTGACAGTGAGGGTGACAGAGCACTGGAACAGGCTGCCCGGGGGGTTGTGGAGTCTCCTTCTCTGGAGACCTTTAAAACCCACCTGGACATATTCCTGTGCGACTTGGTCTAAATGATCCTGCTGTGGTGGGGGGATTGGAGTAGATGATCTTTCGAGGTCCCTTCCAATCCCTAATGTTCTGTGATTCTGTGAAATCTGCAGTTTTGGTGACTTCAATATTAGGGGAACTAATTATTAGAAAAAATTGTATTAATCTGTCAAAATAATTTTAAAAATCACACCATCTTTTTTTTTTTTTTTAGCCCCTTAGCCGCTCTTTTCCCTTTTTAGGGTTTTGCCTCAGTTGTGTAAGAACATTGCAATGAATCTCCACATGCCTTTGTGTGTGTATGTCTCTTCATGTGGAGTGAATGAAATGTCTTCTTGTTTTTTTCCCCAGAAACCAGTACATTTAATGAAAAATCAGGCTACTGCATTTTCAGAGCAACTGTGCTTTTCTTCTAAAGCATGTCACTAATCATATATAACAAGGACAATTTTTCATTGAGTCAGACTCCCATGCGCATGAAATTTGATGCAGTATTTTATCCGCTGAATAGAGCTGAAACCTTAGAATAAAAGAAACTTTGAGTCAGGTATTTCCTTAGGTTGTTGCTTTTACTTTGGAGTGTTTCTAAAAAATGTTACTGGGATATGCTAATGCATTTCCTTGATTGCTTTGTGCGGTGGTACACAGTTTTTCTTCAAGACTGGCAGAAAAGCAAGACACTGGAGAGATTAAAAGCAAGCAATAAAGCCGTGGTAGATATTTGTATGAGGCAGTAAAGGGAAGGCTGGGAGGCAAGGAAGACAAATAGGGATCTTTGCTTATATGCTTACCTCCTTTTCTAGAAGTCTGTACAGATTATTTAATACAACTGTTTTCCTCAATGCTCAGTGTAAATATTGTATGTTGTCTGTTCCTGTTAGTCCTGGGTAGTATGAATATGGAAGATCACTTACTGCCATCTCCTTTATATTTAGCACTTCACTCCCCACAAGCTCCTCTTCTTTAGACTAAACAGTGGTCCCTTCAGTCAGTCCTTTGTAGTTGACAGCTTGTGTTCAGCTTGTGACTCACAGATGGCTTTTCTACTAGACAGCTGTTACACACTTGGATCTTCTTCAAATTATGTTTGTCTGGTTGAGTATTTGTGCTTGAAGGACAGCACTCAAAAGATCCTGAAGAGTGAAAGTGTCTTAGCAAAATCTCATCACCTTTCTTTTTCTTTGAGCATTTCTCTTATTATTCAAGTTCCTTTTGAATTCTGATCCTCCTGGGTTTTTACAGCCTATCACAGAGTAGTCAGCTGCATAGTTTTGTATGTCCCTCTTCTGCCACCCAAGTCCAGAATGAAAATGTGAAGCAGTAATCACCAAGAGTGTAGCTGTGTCCACTTTGTCAGGGAACCTTGATAAACAACATAAGGTATATTTTTTCAAAGAGTTTTGCTTCCCTCTTTGTAGTAACTTCTTCCAGACAGTATTTTCTGTGGCACAGAATATCAAGGGAAAGGTCTTCCTAAAGTCTAAATGAATTACAGAGTGGACAAGATGAAGCTTGTAATGTGCACTGAGGTCACAAGCTTTCCAAGAAAACAAGGGTCAGTCATCTGAGTTGGCAGAAAAAAAATAACACTGATATTTTTTTTTCCCCCTCAGGAACTATTGTAAGAGGAAGTACAGCTCCATGACAACTGTTTCTATTTCTTGTGGTCTTTAACCAGTGCAGCTCATTGGAGAAACTGATAAGCAAACTTAGCCCTATCTTTTGGTGGGTCCCTTTGGCCACTGGATCTCACAAAGCCATGCATGGGATAGGATCTTGGGTGCGGGGAAGGCTGCTGCACAAACGTTTGATGTGCAGCTATGGCAGGGTTTGGCTGCAAATACTTAGCAAGTTGAAAAATGTGTGTGATCTGTCTTGTGGCAGAGGCTGTCTGGATCTCACTAGTGTCTGCGTGCAGGGACAGTACAGTGTTGGGAGAAGGGTGCTGAAAGCAGTGAGGCTGGGCTGTGGGCTTTCAGGAGAAAGTGTGGGTCTTCCCTAAGTGAAAATGTTAGAATCCTTCTTTATTACCATGCAGAGGGTTTATCCTAACTCATCTGATCCCTACTGCGTCTCCCTTATCCCAATGAACCACTTCCTGTCACAACAGGGGGAGATAATGATAATCATTTGACATGATTTGTGCGTTATACATGGCCATATCAGATGTTTACGATCTCTTGAAGGGTAGAGGGTAAAGATTCTTCTTTTCCACTCCACAAGAACTTGCAAACAGCTTGTTTGTTTGTCGTTTCCTCTCTTGTTTGTGCAACTGGAGTTGTGCCTGGCACAGGAACTTTCCTTTTCCAGTCTTCTGAAACCACTGACCCTCCAGACTAGTTATCTTCCTCAAAGGTAACAACTAAGTCAGCTCTCAAATTAGCCCTGTTGTCCTTTCTGTCAGACTTGAAAGTATCTTAGGGAAAGCCAGACAAAGTCGTTTGGTTTTCCAGTTGTCCAGATTAGTGTGCAGAAGAACACTTCCCCCATTGTAGTTGAAGCTCTTTGTTGCTGTGTTAATCATGTCAGCTCCCTGATTGCAACTGACCTTTTTTAACAAAGAAAAGAACAACAAATAAATTTAAATCTATCTTGTCCCTGAAAGGCGTCAATAAGCTGCTCCTCTCCACTAGGTGAAAGTTCAGCCTTCTTTTGAAGTTAATGGACTATTCAGCCTAAAATTCTATTTCCTTCTTCACATTCTGGACTTGGTTCCTGCCACGTAGTTTGAGTTGAATTTGGAAATGTTTTCTCACTAGTGGTTTTCTTTATCCTCTGTACTGAAAATTGTGATAAGCACATAACAGAAGCTTGCTGGACAAGCTGTTCTGCTTCATTCTCTCCTCAGCAGATTGGAAAGTTAAAGCACGCTTGTTTCCCAGTATTTAATGTCCTGTACATTGGGTGGTCGGATCACAAGGGGCCGTGTCCTACTCATTTCTCTGTGGTTAATGTCCCCACCACCACCTTCATTCTTTTAATTCTTGTCACTATCCAGTTGCAATAGATTGTTTGTAAACAGTGTGTGCGGCATTAGATGTAACGATGCGCAAATTGGCATCTACTGTATCTACAGTTCTGGTCAAAACCAGGAGGATTGCTGACTGCTGGTTCTGCTGGTGCTGTTTATCCTGTTAAGGGTGCTCTGTGCAGAACTCACATCACTTGGCTTTAAAATAAACAAGCATCTACAAGATCCGAAAGAGCTAAACTTGATAAATTTCTGCCTGGTAAATCATTTGAACTGATTAGAAGCCAGCGAGCTGGATTTAGAGCTGTACCACTTTACATAAGCTTACAGTCTGGTCTAAGAAACAAAAAACAGCTTTGTATTTACAGGGACATAAGGTAGATTTATCTGAGTTTGTGTTGCTGGTGATTGATGCAGTACATAGACATAATAAGCACCAGCTGTTCCTCCCCCATAAATCAGAAACATTATTTCCTTTTATTTCATTGCGAGCTCTCTGACCTGCTTGAAACTGCTTCCTAATTCAAAGGACAGTTTACTTTAATAATTCAGAAGCATGTTCACACAAACAAATTAGAAACTTTGCAATAAATGACTACTTGGCACCTTGAAGGCATCATCACAAGTGCCTGTGTGTGCTCAGGGTTAGCGACCCTTCACGAGGGTCTGGCAGGCATTTATTCATTTTGGCCCATATTTCAGAAATGAGCATCTCTGCCTTTCTCCGTTAAAGCTGGTGTCTTTGCGGCAACCCACATCACTTGGTGTTCTGGTTATATCTGGAAGCTTCGTGTTTTTGTCTTGTTAACTGGTCTCAAACAGATTTTACTTCTGTTCCTTTTTATCTCCAGTTTTGAAATTCCTGCTTCGTCAGCAACAGTTAAATATGGGATTTATGTATTTAGCATGAAAAAATCCAGATGTTTTGATGTACTAACCTACAGATCTAATGAACCATGTGCTACAAGGAGGCGTCTTCAAAATCATCCTTCAAGCACCCTCTTTACGCTTTAAGGAGGCTGCTTCTTTCCAGTTTTCTTTTGCTAATAGGTCTGTCTATAAATGTCACATGTGACATTGCAACATCTTGAAAAAGTCACGTTACGTGTTTGCGTGGTGTTAATGGCTGTGGACTCTGTGGAATGGAAGCGAGTGAAATTGCAAGGAAACACTTGTTCAGTATGCGCAGTCATGGAATGCAACAAGCGCATTCCTGCAGCTTGTTAATAAATTTAATAAATGAGAGTTATCAACAGCTGGTATCTGCCTTTATAGTCATCCAAATGAACGACTGGTGCATGGTGACCTTTGATAATTTATTTTAATTATCATTTTGTGGTTCTTTAGGGTTCTCAGGCAGGTTTAGTTAATACAAGAAAGTTGTCCTTGCTGGCATTCTCACAGATAATGCATGTCATCTACTGTTTCGTGACCTTCAAGTTACAGAGTTCTTCTCTTTTAAAAGTTAAACCACATTGCTGCTTGCAGAAGATGACATAGCTGCTCTGTTCACACGTATGACATATGACAAGGGGCAAGACCTTCAAACAGCTTGGCCTGTTCCACTGGTGTATAATTTGTAGGCTGCAGTCCTGCTAACTTTTATGGGCTTGATATGATGCAAATTCTACCAAATTTTCCATTCCAAACTAGGATCACAGAACATTAGGGATTGGAAGGGACCTTGAAAGATCATCTAGTCTAATCCCTCTGCCACAGCAGGATCCTGTAGACCAAGTCACAGATCAGTTACAGGTGGTACACAGTAGGCAATATTTACTGTTTGTTTGTATCCCAGTTGTTTTTTTCTAATTTAGAGTATATTTTTAAAATTTAATTTTTGTGTTATTTGTAGCTTTCTCGTGTTCTTAAGTTCAAAACAAATGTCAGGTAAAGCATTTTCTTCTGTGCAAACACGTAAAGCTACTAATGTACCTGTTAATGTGAATTCCATCATTTCAGATGTATTTTACTACATAATTTGGATCCATTTACTTCTAAAAAAGACCGTCTGAAGTCATAAGACCCAGGTGCTGCCAATTCAGTCTGCAAGCTGAAGCTTTGTTAGTTCAGGAGTCTTGCTTTTCCGAAATGTGTTTCCCTAACTTGACCCTAAGTAACCCTTGAGAGACCTAAACAGAAGTTACAAGCTAATTACACGAATCGCTTTGCTGGAACTTGCTGGGCCTTTTCTGTTTGTACATTAATGTAATATAAATATAGCTTAGGCAAGAAAAGGCCTTGGGGCAAATTTATGTCCTGAATAACCCTGTTCTGGTGACCTCAACAGAATCACTCAAAGTCAAGACAGATTTTAAATTGGAAGACCAGATCTTCAGGGCTGTAAACAGTCTGAACTCCACTAAAATCTGTGCAGCAGTGCCCACGACAGCTGCTGTAAAGACAGAATTGCTCCTTGAAGTATATTTTTGACTGTTTTATTTGCAGGCATTTCTAGCAAAAGCTCTCCTTTCTATCCAGAGCTTAAAAAGCACAGTTCATCTGTAGAAATAGTTCTTGTTTGAATTCACAGATGTTGTTGTGTTGTACAACCTGTTTTTGTCTGAGTTTATAAAAAGGCTTCATGGAGCGATTAGAAACAGGACACCTTTTGGCCGTGCAGATTTGTTTTCTCTGTGCCTGTTCTATCATCTAGCTTCTTAAAAGGTTCCTGCAAGCGGGCAATGTATAGGAAAGTATACGCAACAGCTACACAGTCCTGCTTAACAGTATGTAAATACAAGAGAAGTCATCAGACACTGTGTCCTGACAGCTTTGTTTCAAAAATAAATGTAGAATAATGGCAAATCTGTGCTCCCGCCCTGCAGATGTGTCTACTCCATTACTTGCACCATGGGGATTGTCTCCTTGGTTTAATTGAAAACCAATCTGCTCAGTGTGAAGTCTGGAACAACGTGGCCTCACAACTGGAAATTTGGATTGAGAGTGTTTTATTTATGAGGAGCCGTGAGAGATCTTTTTTTTTTTACAATATTATAGCAATAATCCATCAGTGGGAGGTTTTTATATGTTTTTCAATTCAGTAGTCAACACTGACACTGTTTTTTCATGACATTGAAATGTGTGTCTGTTCCTCTTCTTGGATGTTCTCTGAGGTAACGATAGGGGTCAACAACATCTTAGGGATTTTTTAGTGACCTCCTCTCATTAAGCAAATATTATGTTGCCATCAGTCAGTTGACTTGCTGGAAGAGAAACAGCATACATTTCTTTTAAGTAGTAGCCTGCAGAAATGACTCTCCTCATTCTCTAAAGTTCTTCTGCAGGCTTGGCCAAGGAGGTAGAATCTTAATTCAAGATGTGAGGCTGGTGATCCTCACTATTGCTCAGTATTTCCATGTCTTGCTGGACAATACCCCCAGAAGAACTGAGGCCCTTGTTGATTTTTCTTGGTTAGGACATGTTTTGGGCTCTTGCTTCGTGTTCTAGATAACTAAGCCCTGAGCTACAGTCACACAAGTGTTGCAAGATTTAAAACAACCACCCTTTTTGTGGCAGTGCAATAGTCACCTGTTCTGAGAAGCCTCTTCCTTGTACTGTAGTTAGAGACCTGCTTTTCAGCCTGCAGTTCAGATGCAGAGTAATAAAACCAGTCAATTCTAGAGTTTAAAATAGAATATTTCAGGTCACCTACAGTGATCATCCAGTCCAGCTGGCTGACTGCTTCTGATGAGCATGTTGTTAAGGGTGGTGTCCAAATGCCTCTTAAAAGCCTCTTAAAGGCTTGGGGCATCAGCCACCTCTAGGGAGCCTGTTGCAGCGTTTGACTACGCTCTTGGTAAAGAAATGCTTCCTCATGTCCCAAGTCTAAACTTCCTCCAGTGCAGCTTTGAACCATTCCTGCTGGAATCCAGGGAGAAGAAATCAGCAGCTCCTTCCCTCCATCCCCTCTTCAAGAAGCTATAGGGAGCAATGAGGTGACTCATTGCCTCCTTTTCTCTGAACTAGAGAAGCCCAAGGACCCCAGCTGCTCCTCACAGGACATTGTTTCCAGCCCTTTCACCACATTTGTTGCCCTTGTCTGGGTGCATTCAAGGACTTTCACATCTTTTGTCAATTGTGAGGCCCAGATCTGCACATGGTACTTGAGATGAGGCCTCACTGACACTAAAAACAACAGGACGGCCACCTCTTTTGACTGGGTGGTCACATTTTGTTTGATGTCCTCCAGGATATGGTTTCCCGTCTTGGCTCCTGAGGCTCACTGCTGGCTTTTGTTGAGCTGCTATTGACCAGCACCCCCACAAGATCCTTTTCCTCAGGGCTGCTGTCCAGACACTCCTCTCCCACTTGCACCAGTTATTATTTCATCCCAGGTGTGATTTCCACCGTTTGGGCTTGTTAAATTTCATCTCATTAATCACTGCCTAGTGTTCCAATTTATCTAGATCCCTTTGCAAGGCATCATGTCCCTTGAGAGAGTCAACAGCACTTTGCAGCTACGGAGCCCGTGTCCTGATTCAGGGTGCATCCCATGCAAAGCAGGGCAGTCTCGGTAGTTGCAATCCGTAGGTGTCCCTAGGGTAGCTTTCAAACAAGGTTGGAGTACCGGTGCAGGACAGCTGCACCAATACTGCAGTTCACCCAGTCCAAGATAGTCTTTTCAGTCTGCCATGCCAAACTGCTGTGTTAGAAGAGATTTTAGGGTTGTTTGGCTCATAGACCTTCCTTTCATTGCCTGCATGTATGATACTGATTGAACATGCTACTGTCCAGACTTCCCCAAGTTTTTCATAGTTCTAATTTACCACTGATCAGCTTTCCCAAAAGTAGCAAAAGTTCTAATCTAACAGTGTGATCGCTGCCAGGCAAACTGCTGCTTTGTCAGATTGTCTCCATGTACTTTTTAATTAATGTTTTCTTACTGGACTGGAGAGGGATTGAGGCAGATTATTTAGAGAGAAGGAAGTGTGGAAAATAATGTAAAATTTGGATGACAGACAGAAAAGTACTTATCAGCAGATGGTAAAATTGGAGGAAGAACTCCAAAGCAAAACTTAACTCCTAGTTTGTAGATTGTCAGGGAGGAACTGCCTTTGCAGACATGACACGCTGTAGGAATTGGTGAGGAGGAGGCGTAGCTCTGCTTGCAGACACATCACTAAGGCACCATTGGAATGACTCTGATGGGTACAGGAGGACAGGCAGGGAGCAAAGGGATTGGGGTTTTTCTTTACATGAGGAAGCAGTGGACAGCTTGTTTATGGATTAGGATCAAAGACGGGGCTGGTGTGGGTGAAATTATGGTGGGTGCATGTTACAGATCATTTGTTTAGTATGAGGAATCATAGAATGGCTCATGTTGGAAGGGATCTAGTGAGACCATATCTGGAGTATTGTGTCCAGTTCTGGGCTCCTAATTTCAAGAAGGACATGAAGCTACTGGAGGGAGTCCAGCGTAGAGCAATGAGGATTATGAAAGAAGTAAAAAATGTCAGGAGAATAATAAAAATTTTGATGTTGCTGTGATGCTGTGATGAGTTGCAATTTTTTCAGGTACTGCCTTTGTCAGTCTGTTTTAACGTGGAGCCACAGAACGTTAGGGATTGGAAGGGACTTCGAAAGATCATCTAGTCCAATCCCCCTCAGAAATATTGGTCTAGTCAGTTACAGAGAGCTTCTTGGCTTTGATTTTTCTCCCAGAAACTCCATTGCTTCCTGCTTGTTTGTATTAATAAATAAGTATAATTCTGACTGCAGTGATGTTTGCCTGACAGAGCTATCTCAAAGAATTGAGATGCAGCTTTAGTGTGTGTGGTCTCCTATTGCCACTGGGCTAAGCTGTAGGAACTGAAGGTTCACAGTACTTTCCCTGTTCCCACGTATTACCTGCAGTTACTGTTTGAATACTAATTTTGTAAACAGATTGTGTCTTGAAATGTTGCTGTTTGTATAAGGAATGACTATGTGCTCTTCAAAAATGCCTTTAAGCATGTTTAGCCCTAAGAATGGTGCTGTGTTTGGCAGCACTGGTACCTGCCTGTGTGCAGAACTGGTAGGCACAAGCTGCTGTGCTGTGTAGATGGCTGTTGCTGACAGATTTTTATGCACATGTCATTGCAATTTAGAGACTGTGGAGAGGAGTTTTAGGCATCTTGTCTAAGTAGTGCTCTGAGGGATTGTTGGAATTAAGCTTAGGGAGCAAACCAGATACAGCCACAGAGAACATGTCCTTAAATGAAAAGTATTTGTTAAAAATCTGAAGGAGGCTGAGCGTGGAAAAGATATATTTGAACATGTTAGAGGGAAATTGTTTTCTGTCTGCAGGCTACAAGCTACTGTGCCTTTATGCAGCCTTTACTGAAAGAAGAATTTTAGTTAACAGAAAAGATGCAATTCTAGGTTTAGTTTAAAAATGCACTTGGTTGGCAGGGCTAGTTATCTTCCAAAAACTGCATTATTCAGTTCTGATTCATTCCCTCCATGTTGCTTACAGAGAAGCGAGGTAACACATTTCTCATTTAAATGACAGCAGTTCAGCCTTTGAACTGAATCAATCTGCCAGTTCTTGCCATCCAACATCCTGTACTTAATGTGACTAAATACCTTGGTGCTGAAGAAGTTCTCATGCGAAGCCAACAAACGTGAACTGACTGCATGCACTTCATCTGGCAGAGCTGTGCTCTCTGCTACTACCGTATGTGCCCAAGGTGACAGGAGTGTGATGGTCAGCCTGATGCGTGAGCCCCAGCAATGTTACTGTTCCTGCGTGTGGTCCAGCCCTGACAGTGCCTGTAGGCTGCAGCCTTGTAGCAGCGTCCCCAAGTCAGCGCTGTTTGTGTCCCTGTTTGTCAGTAGGAGTTAACTGCTCTTTTTGTGTTTAAAGTAAACAGCTGATACCATCTCCTGACTGGCAGTGCTTTCCAAGCATGAAAAACACTGGTGCGTGTGCTGATCGGCTGTTTCACATTGTATTGGAGTAGTGTAACCTTGAAGTGGGCTCCATTAAACAGTGTTCTGATCACTCACCAGGTAATGTCGAAGAAATTGCCGAATTTGAACAGTTATTTCAGACTTCTGTTGCCTTCAACTAACTGGTGACTTTTCAACTAAATGAATATTCTTTATCCAGTGTTAATGCCAGGGGGATTGGACTAGATGATCTTTCGAGGTCCCTTCCAATCCCGAATGTTCTGTGGTTCTGAAAGTGCTTAAAAACATAGATAAAGGAATATGATATGTTTTCTGCTTTTTAAAAAAATGATGTAATCCAGACTTGTAGAGAACAGGGCTTTGCTAATAAAACATGATACGGTACTGGCTTTTTGTCAGACAACTCAGTCTGTTAACTCACAGCTTCTCTGTCTGTGGCACACAGGTACCATGTTGCTTCCAAACTGGAAATTAATCACAGAATCACAGAACATGAGGGATTGGAAGGAACCTCAAAAGATCATCTAGTCCAATCCTCCTGCCACAGCAGCATCACCTAGATCCAGTCGCACAGGAACATATCCAGGCAGGTTTTAAATGTCTCCAGAGAAGGAGACTCCACAACCATTCTGGGCAGCCCCTTCTAGTGCTCTGTCACCCTCCCCTTGAAGAAGTTCCTTCTCATATTGATGTGGAACCTCCTATGTTCCAGCTCACACCCCTTGCCCGCTGCCCTACCATTAGATGACACTGAGCAATCCTTCTGACACCCGCCCTTTCCATATTTATCAATGTTAATGAGGTCACTCCTCAGTCTCCTTTTCTTCAGGCTAAAGAGACCCAGCTGCTTCAGCCTTTCTGATCAGGGAGATGTTCCACTCCCTTCATCATCTCTGTGGCTCTGAGCTGAACACTCTCCAGCAGCTCTGTGTCCTTCTTGAACTGAGGGGCCGAGAACCGGACACAATATTGCAGATGTGATCTCACGAGGTCAGAGTAGAGGGTGAGGAAAACCTCTCTCGATCTGCTAACCAGCCCCCTTTCTGATCCACCCCAGGCTGCTGTTGGCCTTCTTGGCCACAGGAGGGCGACACTACTGGCTCATGGCCATCCTGCTGTTCACTAGGACCCCCAAGTCCTTCTCCCCTAAGCTGCTCTCCAACAGGTTAGTCCCCAGCCTATACTGGTACCTGGGGTTGTTCTTGCCCAGATGCAAGAATCATTAAAAATGAGACCAACAGAAAAAAGACCAGAGACCAGCATAAACTAGAGTCTAGTAGCCTGGCAGAAAAAAGTCTACAGGAGAAGGTATCAAGGGTAACTTTTTTAAAGAACTGAGAAATCAGAGAAATTTTGTTTTAAAGTCTAGACATGTAACATAACAATAAAAATGTTCAGAGCTTCTTTCCAATGGGTAGGGCAGACTGTGACATTTCTCCCTGACAGTGCACTGTGGAGCCCTTGTATTTCTTTAACACAGAGTTTGTTTTCCCACACGGCTATCCGAGTGCTCTGCTAAGCAGTGGAGAAGAAATCACCGAGAACATAACGTTTGTATGGATGAGAAGTGTGAGGGGGCCTGAAGCATGTGAGACAAGTAACATTTTTCTGTGGTAAGAGCAAGCAGTGCTTGGCTTCCTACCTGGGCAGCTCTGATGGAATTGTTTTATATGTTTTGCTTGAAATGTTTGCAGTGGCAGAGGCTGAGTCTGGGATGTGTGAAGTCTTTCGGTGTTAACACTTGCTTCTGTTTGAGCTAGTGCAACATTTAGGATGCAGGTGGTTGTGAAGCTTGAGGTAGCTGCTTTTTTTCAAAACCTTTGGGAGGGAGAATTGACCAAAAGCTTGTTTGCTAAACATTTATCTGGTAAATCCCTTGAGAAACACAACAGATAATGAATAAATCGATCATTATTAGACTAAGCTGTAGCACTCTGGAGCTGGTTGGCTTTCCTGTGAAATGACCTGCTTGGGGAGGAGCTGTGTTGTAAATTATATGTTATCTTCTAATTTCATTGATCATTTTTCACTTTCTAGAGAGTTCACATGCTCAGCGTCACTTTGGGAGCCATTAGGAGTTCATAAATGTTTTGAAAACAGTTGTGCCATATGCCTTTTGGGTGCAAGGCATTTCTTAAAGAAACATGACTGGCTGTCAGTCTTTGTGGACCCTGCTAAGAGCAAACTCTAACCCCCAGGCTGTTTGGCTGTGGGTCTGACTCTTGCCCATGCAGGCTGCCCATGGGCACTTGGCAGAGCGGTTTAGATGGTCTCCTTGGCTCCCATATTCTGAGGCATTTTGGTTTTGTTTTGGAGGATCCTTCAGGTCAGAGGGATTTTGTTGTTGCTTTGTGTGTAATTTGTTTTGTAAATAGTCAAAGGGAGTATTTCAGTTCCTTGGAAAAGAATTGACAGAGCACAGTCCTGCAGGTGCTTGCTCTGTGCTCTGGGAGGTGGCAGAAGGGCTTTGTCAGCACCGGCCCAGCTGGGATAGGCTGGAGACGAATGCTTGGCACTCTTGTGTTTGTGCTGTTACAAGCAGGCCCTTGAGTGAACTGTCTTGTCAGCTGTGTCTGGGTTTCCTCATAAATTCAGCAGGGATGAGGAAGAGACCAACAGGCTTGAACTGACAACATAGGAACACCCTTGCCTCTGGGTCGTACAGCTGCTCTGATAAAAAATGACAGCATGCACTTTGTCTGTTTGCGTAACGGTGCAAAAATGTTGGATGAACATATGTTGTGGGGTAAACTAAGGAAGGACTGCAAGTGACCTGATGCAAACATCTACAAAAAATTGGAAGGAAGGATTCACGCAAATATGCTGCGACAGGCAAAAATGTTCAGGGAAGTCAACAAAAGCTATTATGGGCATCGGGAAGATCATCAAAAAAATCACTGGACCCTTTTAATAAGGAGCTGAATTTGAACCAATATAAGAGAAATACTGTGAATTAGGAAAAAGACCATCTTTGTGTTTTGGCAGATTGAGTGATGTGGTAGTTAGATCAATGGGTTTTGAATACAGATTAGAGTGTTTGAAATGAAAAATATAGCTCAGTGGGACAAACGGTGGCTGCCAGGTAACTAATTGTCAAAGTCAAATAATGCTGACCATGGAGGAGCAAAAGAAAGTCGAATTTAACAAAAGGAAGCTGAGGGAGGATGAAAGACTTAATAAGCTCAGCACGATATTGAGGAGCAGGAAAACTACAGATACTGTGACCATAGCGACTGAAGCACGAATCCACGCGGTGATGTATAGACCCAATAGTTAAGCTAGGAGGCAAAATCGGGTAATCCTCGCTAAACAAAAATCCCATTGAAGTCAGTAGAAGATTTGGGTGAACAAGGAATGTATAACTGGGCAATTAGAGACAAACTTGCAGCCTGACCTTGACTGTGCCTTTGTGCCTGTGATTAGCTCTGCCCATAGCATCTGGGCACGTTGGTTTAAAGACACAGTCGGTCCTAATGACATCTCGGAAAGCCCCAACCAATTCTGTCGTAGTTAAGTTCTAATCCGTCCAATTGACACACGCGGAGGGATGTCTTCAAGCTACAAGCTTTAAAATCTTAGTGTTTTGCAAATTTGTGCTTTCTTTGTTCTTTTCCTTCTTCGAGAAAACAGGAACTGAAGAATACTGGTCTAGTGTTGCATCTAATCTTATAGGGAGACAATCATATCGCCCTATATAACGATATTCAGAGATGTAAGACAGCAAGGGAGTTCGTTGTGGAGGATGTCAGAAATACCCTCCAGGTCAATTGATAAAAATACCGAACTGTATCTGCCATAGATGTTTTTGAAGCTACATCAATTACTACTCTTCAGATTGTTTTAAAACTCATTCTGTATGAAACAAAATGTTCTTAAGGATCATTCATTTACACTTCTCTGTCTTGCACTATCCTGGTTCAGATAAATTTGAAAATAAACAAGAGGCATCCTTGTGAAGCATAATTTAACGCAGCATGCCAGGAAGTCATTTGCACTGCCACTTACTCTAATGGGACGTGTGTTCCCTGTGTCTGAGTCTACTTTGTTTGGAAAGAGCTGCTCTCTCAAAGGGTGGAGAATATTGCTGTTGTCTGTATAGGAAATGCTGGAAACATCGGCAAGAACAGACAGAAATTGTTTCATGGTCTGGTCCTGTTCATGGTAGCCTCAGTGACTACAATGGGCTCTTGGTATTAGCAAGTGTCTGTCCAAAACTGCAGTTTCCAGGACAGCAGTCTTGAAAAGATAAGTAGCATGCCCTTCACGGTACACACACCAAGCAGCTGGGGATAACGGTTACAGGAATCTTCCTGCTGCATTAATTTAGTGTGCACATAATTCCGTCGTGGGCTTATGTACAAATCATCAGGAATAATCTCTGCAGATTGACTTTGGGAATTGGTCTCATATGCTTGAAAAAGGGATGCTGGGAGTACTGGAGAATTTGAAATTTCACTTCTGCAGAAGTCCTCCTGCTTTTAACAGTCGGCTAAAATCCCAGAACACTCGAGAACGTTTTATTTTGCAGAAACTGACATGATGGGATTTATTTTATTCACAAAGCCTAGATCCCTTTGATTGAATTGTTTCTTCTTTCTGTATTAGAATCTCTTATCTCTTTTCTGCTGAAAATACAGTCTCTGAGTGCTCTGAGCCAAGGACTGTGTTAGGTTGCACTATCCTCGTACTGACCAAATCACAGAATCACAGAACATCAGGGATTGGAAGGGACCTCGAAAGATCATCTAGTGCAATCCCCCTGCCCGAGCTGGATCACCTAGACCAGGTCCCACAGAAACATATCCAGGTGGGTTTTAAACATCTCCAGAGAAGGAGACTCCACAACATCTTACTCCTTATCGCTTTCCTACTCCCGTTTTCACCCCACAAACCTGCTACGTGAGTTTGTTTGGAGTTCTGTGTTTGACACTCAGTAACCAGGTAAATGCACAAGCGGTGTTACAAACCCATTTCTTCATAAAGTTCTTGCTTACTTCTAGGAACTTTTTACCCAGGAGTTTCGCCTGAGGAAATGTAACAGTAAGGTTTATGTATGTGTTTAGCTTAATTTTAAACACTTTCCTTATAGCTTTCTGTGGACTTTAAGTAGCTGGTGCTTCTGTTCACCTTTCTCCTGCTCGCTATGTGCTGCCATTTAATCAATCAATCAATCACAGATTTAATAGATATAATCCCTGGAAGTCCTCCTTCTGTTTGTTTGCATTAGTTTCTGGGCCTGGATAAGGATGCAGGCGATGCTGCATAGGACAGGTATCAACTAATGGCAACTACCGTGGATTTCAGGACAGTATTCTACTTCCCATCAGAGATCTTCATGCCGGCCGGTGAAAGCTGATAGCTCAGGGCTTGCTTCCTAAACCTGTTCTTGCAAAATCTTCACACTACAGTCAAGCCTTCTTCAAAAAGTGTTCTTACAACTTACTGTGTTCAGCGTTGGATTACTCTGTGTCCTGTCAGTATAAATTAGGATCCGGTTCAATACTGCTGATGGTCCCTGACCTTTTTCAAGTTACCTTACAGTACAATACACTATTCAGAACGATTTAAGCCAAAAATAATGGGCCATGTATATTTCTCCTGATTTGGTTGCATGAAAGAGAAGTGTGACCAAGCCTTAGTCATGTTCTTGGCTTTACCTTTCTCAAGGATTCTTTAGCCTTTCTCCATCCCTTATTTCTAGCTGACAAATCTGTTAACACCTGCTAGGTTGTCCATGGCACCCTAAGCTTTCTGTCGCTGGTATGCCTCTTTTGGGCATCAAAAGCTTTGGGTTTTTTTCCTCTCTGTAATTCAGAAGGAATGTGATGGCTCCACAAAACTACTCATCTTCCTCATCAGTTAAACCCCACTTTGCAACGAAGCGTGTGCCTTCTGTCAGTTTACCCGCTCTGTGACAGGAGTATCTCCGCTGCGGATTGCAGTACCTGAAAGTGCACAACTGCAACAGGCAATTCAAACAGCAAAAACAAATCGTAGTTCTTCTCCTCAGTTCTCAGATCTCCATGGGCTAACATACTGTGTTCCCCTGGGTTTAAGTCATTTGCTCTTAATGGAACATTATGGCTTTTTGTGGAGGTGATGGTTTTTGTTATTGTCTTTTGTTCTTAAAATGCTTTCAATGTGATGATGTACTTAAAGGCTTCAAAATACATCATTGTCTCTTTGTTCTGCTCTAATCCATTTTGAATTCTGGGATTAAGATTGGATAGGGCTTTTCTCTGTTGTCTGGCTATTTTTTTCTGCAGCAACGAAAGGCAAGGGAAGAGGATTATAGGCTGGGTGTCTAAACAAGTGGTTTTGTTTCAGTGTAACTTTTCAGTGATTTTCCTCATTAATAGAATGTCATTATTTAATGCTGTAGTTACTGAAGACTTAGCTGTGTGATCTCAGAATCACGGAACATTAGGGATTGGAAGGGACTTCGAAAGATCTTTCAATCCAAGCCCTCTGCCAGAGCAGGACCACCTAGACCAAGTTGCACAGGAACATGTCCAGGTGGGTTTTAAATGTCTTCAGAGAAGGAGACTCCACAACCCCCCAGGCAGCCCCTTCCACTGCTCTATCACCTTCACCATGAAGAAGTTTCTTCTCATATTTACGTGGAACCTCCAATGTTCCAGCTTACGCCCCTGCTCCTATCACGAAATGACAGAGCAGAGCCCGGCTCCATCCTCCTGACACCCACCCTTCACATATTTATAGACATGAATGAGGTCACCCCTCACTCTCCTTTTCTCCAAGGATGTGCTAGTCTGGCACGTTGCTTTGGGTTACCAAATAGACTCTTTTTAATGCCTTGTGTAAAATGAACCAAAGAAATGCGATGCTAAATAATTTCATCAGGTAATAATTTAATTTCAGTGGCATGCACTTAGAAACTTGAAAGTTTACTGAAACGCACGGGTTCCTGAGAGCTTGGTTCATATCTACACAACTTGTAATTGCAAACAAAGATTTTGCAGCTGTAACTGCTGTGTTAAAACCTGCTCATTATCCCTTAGCTTTGTGTTGAATGTTAAGCAGTGTGTTGTGTTTACAGCAGGAATATTTGTTGAAACAGGCGATGTGACGAGGTAGGTGGTCTCCTAATTAATATTTCTGTACAGATCTGTAAACTGTGGAAGGCTTGTTTAATAGTATAGACATCATGTTCTGTTAGATTAAGACATCTGTTTAGGAATAAAGTTCAGCTGTTTCTTTGAAATTCAACTGACCTTTGTTCATGACCTGTGAAATTATTTTAAGACACATTTAAAAAAATATAGCTAATTCCAGGCATTTCTGTAACCTGGTGCTAAATATTTAGACCGGTGAATGCTGACATTGCTCAGGGCTTCAAAGAGGTGATGTTAAAAATTCTGTGAAAAGGGACCTTACAAAGCAGCGAGAGCAATGATGAGGTGACCTGTTCATGCAGTGTTCACGTAATCCTTCTGTCTTGTCAGTGGCCACATTGTTAAGAAGTCAATAATAAGCATGAGCGTTCAATTGAAAACAAAATGCTCTCATCTGTGAGAATGTGCTGTCAGCGGTAGCCTGTGTGTTCGGCAGAGCCCAGAAAAGTGCTGAAGAACGAGCAAGCTCTTATTCCAGGTCTTTGTGAAATATTCTCACGTGTGCTAATGACCCATAGAACAGAAAACGCTGCATTAAAACTGTACTCCCTGCTTTCTCTGAAGTCAGTCCGTTGATATGTGGCAAGGACTCTTACTTCTGATTTGCTAATTAGGGTCTGGGATGCCTTGGCACAGCACACATGCTTGTGGTTTGCTGAG
This sequence comes from Rhinopomastus cyanomelas, assembly GCA_013400115.1. NCBI lineage: Eukaryota > Metazoa > Chordata > Aves > Bucerotiformes > Rhinopomastidae > Rhinopomastus > Rhinopomastus cyanomelas. The sequence continues at coordinate 301,734 of VXBP01002938.1, read as the reverse complement.
CACAAGCAGTGTCTTGGAATGGGCTGGCATTCAAATGAAAATGAAGGGGTTGTCCTTTACCTTTCCACTTAGTCAAACTCTGCTCGGTGCTGAGAAGGATTTAATTCTCACTGCCTGTGCTACATCTGCTGAAGTGATGACAAGTAATTGCAGTGTTACCATGTTGATAGTTTTCTTCAAAAACTGCTCCATATTTGTTTGGTTTTACTGACAAAGCTAATGACAGCTGCTAATAAGAGTAATGATGGGACCAATGACAGCTCAGGAAAGACTGAAAATAAGCAGTCTTCTTGAAAGGGCCTGGTAGTGTATTCTTGTGTACTGGTTTTAATGAGACACGGCTGCCTGTTGGAAGCAAAACTACAGGGTATTTTACAGAAACAGCAATATTTAAACCATTTTTTATAATGACTTAACTGGTGTTTCACCTGTTTCCAAGATAATAAGCTATAACGACTAAATTTTTTAGCTGGGATTCAATTTCTGAGTACTGAGATTTTCTTTTCAGAATGATGTGATTCACTTTCCTCAACCTTTAAGCAACTTTTAATTACAAAGGTTGCTTAAAAGTGTTCAAAATTAACATTCTGGTTTTATAATCATGGAACATTAGGGATTGGAAAGGACCTTGAAAGATCATCCAGTCAAATCCCCCTGCCACAGCAGCATCACCTAGACCAAGTCACACGGGAACATATCCAGGCACGTTTCTACAGAGCTGCCGTGTGTGGCATCAACCCAGGTGCCTTGTAGTTGGGGCACACACAGTTGACTCCCAAAGTTCACTGGCTGTAGTGCTCGTGGGAAGGAGGGCACTGGTGTTCAAATGCTGCTGGTTGTCTCTTTTCTTGGTAACCCAGTAATCATCACAGTCATCAAAATGTTCAGTTTTACTTACACAGAATCATAGAACATTAGGGATTGGAAGGGATCTCGAAAGATCTTCTAGTCTAATCCCCCTGCCACAGCAGGACCACCTAGACCAAGTCGCACAGGAACATGTCCACAGAATCGCAGAACATCAAGAATTGGAAGGGACCTTGAAAGACCATCTAGTTCAGTCCCTATGCCAGAGCAGGACCATGTAGACCAAGTCACAAGGAACATATCCAGGTGGGTTTTAAACGTCTCCAGAGAAGGAGACTCCACAGCCCCCCTGGGCAGCCTGTCCCAGTGCTCTGTCACCCTCACTGGGAAGAAGGTCCTTCTCACATTCATATGGAACCCACTCTGTTCCAGCTCACACTCATTGCCCCTTGTCCTATCACCAGATGACACAGAGCAGAGCCTGGCTCCATCCTCTTGATACCCACCTCTCAGAAATGCCTTACAAATGGCTTCCTCTTTGTTCTGCTCATGCGTGATGATCTTTGCATCTGTCATCACTGATCACTGTGGCTGCAGATGAGCAAGAAAATAATCAACAAATCTCTTCTGGTACAGGCTGTCTGATGTCTCCAAGATTTAATCACATGTAAGCCTTTCAACAGCAATAATCCAAATCCTTATTGATTCCCAGTCTCTTTGTAATGCTTGATGGAAGCTTCAGTATGAGTGTCCGAGTCAGTTTAACAGTCCAAATGTAGCTGCACTTAGACAGCAAATGGTTATCCCACAAATTTCCGTGTCTAGCCTTTGACCTTTAATTTGCGTGATCATCTAGGACACGTTCCTCAATAGTGAATCTAGTCTATCGATAATGGACCCGACTTTTGTGTCTTATCTTGCAGTTATGACTTGCAGCCTTCTTAGAAACAGTCTGTAGGGATTCATGTACCCACGTTGAAGACCACTGCTGTGGAACAATGCAGATTTCAAAGTTGGGTCTGGAGTGCATGAGAACAAATCCCTTCTGTTACTATAATCTACCTGTGAAATTGCTTCAAGAAAGGCCATAAGGTGTTTGGAGTCTGGCTAGATGCTGCCAACCCTTAAAACTTCTTTCTTCCTTAAAACTGTTTTCCATTGTAGCCACAAATGGTGTTTGATGCTTTTTCTTTTGTGGTTTCTGTATACACATATGTGCTTGGCTGGATTGGATGGGTTTTTCATGGGCGCTGTAGTTACTGTGCTTGTATCAGACTCCATGTTACCTACAGCAGTGTCTTAATTGCCCAAGAAGCCTGGTAGAAGTGTCCAGCTAAGACAAGCTCATAAGGAAACCAGGTAGCAGAGCCGGGAGCTGTGGAAAGCAACTAGAATTATAATTTTCTCTCTTTATCTGCTCCCCAGGGAAATCAGACTTGGATCAGAAAAGGGTATTTTCATAAGTAATTTCCACTGAATGCATGAAAGTACTGGCAGTTTCTTAGGGAAGGTTGAGAAATGCTCAGGAATGCAGGTACTTGAGGAGTAAGCACCAGCCAAGAAATGTGTTTCAGAATGTCAGCAGCAGCTAAGTGTTTGACTGAAAGGCCTAACATATGTTTCTTTGTGTAAAACTATAATCTGGGCTATGTTTTCCAGCATTTTCTCAGAATATCTAAACAAAACATTGCCTGGAAAATGCTGACTCACTTAAACACTGATTTTCCCTTACGATGGAAATTTTACACTACCTTCCTCAGCCTAAATACTTGTACTCCTGAGCAGGAGAGCAAAATTAAATAAGGTGAATGGTAAATAATACAAGTAGTTCGTGCATCTTCCTGTCCAAAAATACTCTGGACAAAAGGAAAACTGAATGCAATGCAATGGCAGATGGTCATTCAACTTTTCTAGTGGCAAATGGGTGCACAGGAGAGCAGAATCAGGGCTGTTCTAGCACGATTGTAGACAAAAAAAAGTTGAATAAAAGTCTGAATTGTTGCTAGGATATTTAGTGAAGGTATTTCATGTTTTCTACTGGCATCAGCTTTTGACAAGCTAGCACTGAAGTATGTGAATAGCCCGATGCTACATGATGCAAGTGTTTATACTTACTTTTGCAATAGCTCCGTGTGCTTGCACGCTGCTCAGTGATCAGATTTAACTACTTCACTTTTAATCCATTTTAGTAAGTCAATTAATACAGAATACAAGCACATTGAACGGAGGGGGACTGTAGACAGCATTTTCCTATTAAGGATTGTCAACAAAAGCCTTGAAAATGAAAAGAGCTGACAACTGTAGACAGAGCAGATGCATGAAGCACCATTATAGCACATTGCCCCATCAATTATGTGTCAAGCATGCTGCCAAATATTCAGTGTTCTGACCTTTGTTTTTAATAATAGAGGCAGGCACTGGGGACATGTGGAAGACAAATAATGTTGTGTGTGGAAAATTTATTATAGATTTGAATTTTATTAATGGATATAGAGCCCATTTGGTAGCCCGCTCCTCCCCTTGCAAGCTGTAATGTTATGCAAAGCTAGTCATGCCGTGTAATAGCATCATTAGGGATCAGAAGGGACCTCATCTAGTCCAATGGAAAGGCGCGTTGTGAGAAACATGCTCTGATAGAATAAAATATCCCTGAGTTAAAGAAATGATCGTGTGAGAGCACTTGTCGTCAAGTTTTACTGCTTTATTTGTGTTAGCGTTTGTCATTTACCCTGTTCCTCAGGAAATACTGTGGAAGAAGTGCAATGAAAGAAGCTGGCCTTTACTGTGTTCTCCATTCATTCTTGTGTCCTTAGGTTGCTCTTTTACGCGACATCATGTAGTAGACACTGGCTACTAAAAGCTGTAGTCAATATTGTTCTCCACAACATAGCTTTTAGCATTTTTAGGTGATCATGCAGAACAGCATTGAGAATACATTAAAAATGACAAAGACCCTAGAAGGACTAATCAAAGGAGGGAGAGAAACACTTACGAAGGGAATTCTTGAACTTCTAAAACAAGCAAAGAAAATAGAAAGCGCAAGACACAGAAAACTTTCCTCCGCCGGCCCTGATGGCAATGTCCCTCTTTCTTCTTAGTGTAGAGCATAGATCCCAGAACGTCTTGCCAGGACAACATTAGGCATTGGTCCCGGATGCTGTGTGGAGTGCTTTGCAACTGATTTGGTGGCAGTTAGCGGACTGTTTACATTTATCAAAGTTTCCTTTGGTCCTAGTTGTAGGATCACAGTGTTTGTTCATGTTCTATTGCTTTCAGATAACAAAGCAAATCTTATTTAAAACAGAAACCTCAAGATGACACTTGGGAACACAATTAACTTAGTGAAAGTCATTGCAGCTACCAACAATAGTTCTTGCCCAATGTATCTAACATTCCTGAGAATGTGGAGTGCCTCCGATTTGTTTTTTGTGATGTGACTTTCTTTGTGGCTCATGTAAATTCTGAAGAGGTGTCAAATTCGTTTCCATTGCAAAACAAACCATTTTGGGTGTTAATGTTTTGGTGTCCTACACTGAAAGCCAATGCTTGAGTGAGAAAGAGCAGAGAATTTGGGCTGAGAGGTAGGGACTAGACTATATTTTTGTGAAATTAAACACCATTTTCAGCAGACAAAAATGTTGTCAGGCTGTTATTGTATTTACGGAAGAGTTGCAGTCGTCTCTTAAAAATGTAGAAAATATTTTTAACGACCCTCCACTATCCAATGCTTTTATTTGTATGTAGAACATACTCTTCTAATCAATCAGAATTGAAGATTTCCTTTTATGTTGATGTCAACAATGAAGTTTGACTGCTGTAGAAAATTAAATCTCTCCACAAGCCAGATGTTCCTTCAAGTGGTTTGACACACAAGGGCACAATTTGCTGCAGTTAGGAAATACACAAGTTTACAGTGATCCCTGTGTCAAGGTAATAATTTAAGCATTGAAAAAACAACATATTTTCTCTTAACCTGTTAAATTGGAAGAGGAGAGAGAATGAAACCCAGCTAGTGACCAAGTTGGTTTTCCTCAGTGTATTTGTAAGTCTGAATTGTAACCATCTTTACAAGCAAATGGCTTTATTAAAATAAGCACCAAATAGTTCAGATGCAGTAATGATGATTCATTGTTTTTAAAAGTCGTTTTGTATAACTGCTGCAGAAAATGTTTTCCTTTGGTTTGGGTGAGCACTTTGTGTTTGAGGCACATTGTGCTGTGGCCCATGCAATGTCTGTGAAGAAATGCAGTTGAAAGCAATATTTGATTGAATTAGGAACAATAATTTATCCAAGCCAATGACTTCTTCATGTGTTGTCTTTCATTCATACGTATTTTATAGCATATACCAAACTTCTGCTGTGTGTCAGAGTCTACCATGTTGGAAGCGACCTCTGTCCAGGTGGAAAGACATGGCTTGATTTCCTGACCAAAGAGGATTCCATCAACACACACTATTTATAACAGCTACAATCTCTTTCCAGCTCTACAGCCTGGCTTCTTATAGACTTAAGTGATCCTGCTGTGTCAGGGGGATTGGACTAGATGATCTTTCGAGGTCCCTTCCAATCCCTTATGATTCTATGATGTAGGTTCTCAGCAGAGTTGAAACCAGGCAGTGGCCAAATTAGTTTGTTTGTTCACCTTGGTTTTCTGCCTGTGACACACTGATAGAGATCCTATGCAACATCCTGCAAGGAGAGTGGGGATGGTGGGAAGCAAGATGCTCTGTTCCCAACAAGTATGAAAGCAACTCCCCAGAATACTACTTGCTGGGTGGCTTAGGTCAGATATGACCCTTCTTATGGAGGCAAGGAAAGAGATGAAGTCCCGAATGAGCATGTCTCCAAGCTCACTGTTCAGTTCTCTTCAGACAGCGTAGTCTGCCGTGAAGTTCTGGTTAATGAGGCTAAGGGATTTATTTTATTTGTTTCATAACACTTTGACACGTAAGAAAACTGACATTTGTCTTTGCTTTGGCTGCTGTATTGACTGCATTTACAAAAATGGGCTTTGTGAATCTGCCCTACCCGAAGGTGTTTCTCCTGTATTTAACAGCTGATAGGGAAGTGAATGTGACAGCATCTGCTTTCACTTGTTGGCGATACAGGGAGCAGTTTTGACTCAGGTGAGCTACTTCAGAACTGATTGTGCAGTGTTCCAAATCACTGAATTGAAAGAATTCCTTTTTTTTTTGTTAGTGGTAGAGCTTCATAAGGAATCTTGAGGTTCCATTTCTGTAGTCTAATTTTTCTGCGTTTAGGTGCATGTTGAACACTCTTACAGCCCGGTACTTCTTGGACTGGAGCAACAGATTCGCAAGGAAGGTCACAGCCTGCAGTCAGTTGCTGAACACTTTTTGCAAGATGCACCTCTGTATTCTGTGTCTCATACCGCCATCTAAGGGCCATGTAGGCGGAGGAGGTGCTTAGGGCTGTGTTAGGTTTAACACTTTTCTTTTCCTCTACTGCCATCCTCTTTGGGAAGCCAGCAATTCATGGATGAGAAGGGTGTGCAGGGAATACCAGCAGTCCATTGAGGCAATGCCTTGCTTCATCTAAGAGGATAGAGGAATCTTTCAGATAAGTAAGAAATGATAATGTAACTCTGAGTTTTAGTCTTTAGGAAATTGCCGTTGCAATGAGTTTGCGTAAAAGCCAGCAAGGAAGAGAGTGAGACTGTAGGGTTTGAAGCTGTGCTTGAAAAACAAGTTAAGCAGTGTAGTGCTGAGGGTCTGAAGGGTTTCAGTTGAAACTATTAGCAGGGAGGTAGCGTGCAGTTCAAATTCTTAAAGGTACCCAAGTCATCAATGCCTACTGATTTAAGGATTAGTGCTTTGTAACAGAATTCTCTCATTAAGGATGTTTGTGTTAAGCATACGGAAGAAGATGAACGACTTTTTTCTATGTTAACTGTTTTTACATGTTCGGGTGTTTATTTCCCTGGGCTAAGTAAAAGTGGCTTTAAGAGTAGGTGACATTAAATAACACAAACATCATTTAAATATTTGGGGGTTAAGCACTCAAGATTATATCATGAAAATACTTCTTTCCAGGATAAAAATGCTTTGACTGTATAGGCTTCTAAAACTGTCTGGGTTTGTATAGGCTTTGTCCTAGAGCTCCTTTCTCACGCAGATGTTTTGAACCACAAGCACCGCATGAGCAGTAGAAGCGCAGTATTTCAGTATTTGTCAATACTGTTCTGTTGGCACTGGCTGTGTCAACAGCAAAAGCTGTTTTGATAACAAGGACTCCTTTGAGTACAACTTCATTTTACAATGTACATGTTGTTTTTCAAGCTAGTTGCCAGCAAACCTTGTGTAATATAGAAAGTAATTAATCTTGCACGTTACTTTGACAGGTTCATGCAAACAAAGACCTGGAGGAGCAGTTGCGGTCTGTGTCCAGTGTGGATGAACTCATGACAGTGCTGTACCCCGAGTACTGGAAAATGTTCAAATGTCAGTTAAGGAAAGGAGGTTGGCAGCACAGCAGGGAACACCCCAGCTTTGACACAAGATCGGATGATTCCCTGAAATTTGCCGCAGCACACTATAATGCAGAGATCCTGAAAAGTAAGTACACGACAAAAATACGCTCTAACCGTCAATTAAAATCCAAAAGCTGCTCAGTTGGGTCAAAAATATTGTTAAAAGCTAAGCATTGTCAGTAAACCTACCACAGCAGTTTGATGTGACGTCATGTCCGTACTACGAAATCTGTGACAGTCAGCCTTCCAAGGTGAAATAAATGGCTTCTGAGACCAATTTGTGGTAAGAAAGCCATAGACTGCTTTCTCAGCTCAGCTGATAGAGCAAAGGTTAGATATAAGGAATCCTGCTCGGTAGTGGCTCGAACAGTTGTGTGGATTAGTTGATCTGTTTCTGCTCATTTTCTGCAAGTATGTCATGGCTGCAAATGCTTTCTTCTCTTACATGTTGCCTTAGGAAACCAAAGTAATCCACTTGGAGCTCTTTCGTGTTACAAGAGAGCAGCTGACACATCAGCTTTCAAAGAAATATGTCAAGACTCCTTAGTCCTTCAGACAGTGTGGGTAATAAGATCAGTTTAAGGTTGAAGCAAGTGATCACAGACAGAGAAGCGCAGGGGTTGTAGCAGGAGCATTTTTGACAGTGGTGGAAATCACGGACGTTAATGGAGACTTCAGATCACGCACTAGGTGAAATATCCATTTCTGCTGGATAGCCCACCCCAAACTGCTGCTGAGAGAGAGCCCACGGGGGCCTGCAGGGCTGCAAGTCTCGTGGCTGTCTAGTGTAAGATTTATTTGATAAAAGGCTGTCTAACACGATATAAAATGTTTGCTCAAATGTGTGTGGGTAACATGGGCATGAACATTACCCTTCAGGAAAAATCTGAGCGTATGTATAACTGCTAAGTAATAAGCCTTAAAATTAAATTGTGCTCTTGCCATTAACAGCATAAACAAGCATTTAAATTATTTTTACGATAAGTGTGTAGACATCAACTCTAATGTTTCTAATAATTAGAATCCAACTGAAGGGTATTGTACGCGACCAAATAAAGTTGCTTTGCAGAGATGTGCAGTACTTCTCCAGACTTCACTCAAGGTGAAGACTCACCCGAGGCACAGGAGAAGGGGCATGTGCAGACTTAGCTCCTGGCTAGGGTGTCGAGAGAAATTAATCTCTCCCACTACTCCACTCTGTTGACCTGGAGTACTGTGTCCAGCTCTGGAGTCCTGAGCACAAGGAAGACGTGGACCTGTTGGAGCTGGTCCAGGTGAGGGCCACAAAAGTGATCAGAGGGATGGAACGCTTCTGCTGTGAGGACAAGCAGAGAATGATGAGATTGTTCTNACCCTAGAAGAGGTTGCCCAAAGATATGGCGGAAGCTCCATCCCTGGAAACATTTCAAGGTCAGGTTGGATGTTTTTCTGAGCAATCTGATCTAGTTGAAATTGGCTCAACTCATTGCAGGGGTAATTGGACTAGAAGACATTTAAAGGTCCTTTTCACACCCAAAACATCCTGTAATTCTACTAAGATCTGCTCAACCTCGTTAGGTTCCCTCTTAGCACCTCCGTTCTGCTCCATGACAGTACGTCACATCCCTGAGAAGAATTAAAATTAGCTGTAAGTTATCACGGAGAGATGTGTATTTTGCTGAGTCAGAGGTCTGACGCTTGCAATTTACATTCTTGCTCTATACTTCAAAAAAATCCAACTAACTTACTGCAGGAGAGTGTTGTTTTTAAATAGGTGCTTTATAACACATTAAATTCCCTATAACTTGGCAGGTATTGATACTGAATGGAGAAAAACTCAGTGCATGCCACGTGAAGTGTGTGTGGATGTGGGAAAAGAGTTTGGAGCAACTACAAACACCTTCTTTAAACCCCCATGTGTATCCATCTACAGATGTGGAGGTTGCTGCAATAGTGAAGGACTCCAGTGTATGAATATCAGCACAAATTACATCAGCAAGACAGTAAGTTTGCACTTTTATTACAGTCCAAGTGCTCCTTGCTAATCCATGGTTGATAGCGTCCTGCTTATTTTATACCTTCTAACTGCTACCATGAGGAAGGGAAAAAACCAATTCCAGAACACATTGCAAAAACAGCTGAAGAGACTGCTGCCTGGAAGAAAGTGGTTTTCCCCAAAGTAGTATTTATTTATGTATTTATAAAGTCCAAGTTAAATGATGATGTCCTGTACTAAGTTTTGGGGTTATCCATGAAACTTCATCCTTTTTCCATCTACTTTTTGCCTGGTGCATGCGGCAAACACTCTGGAAAAATAACTTCTGACTTTGTAAGTGATGACTGGTTTAGAATGTGTGCAGACAGTAGAAGTGTTGAAAGTAAAGCCTTTTAGGAACTGGGAGTCAATCAGTTTACGATCTTGCCTAATAAGAAGTGATTTAAGATGATCAGTCAAACCCAGCTTGTGTGTGTTGAGAGTTTATTCTCTTATTCTTAATTAGCTTCATTGGATTTAAAGATGCTGTCACAGCTGGGAGCAGAATAAGGTTTTCCTACAGAATGGGTCTTATTTTAAAATGTCAGAGACTCTTGAAGCCTAATTGTTCAGAATATTAAATTCATTTTCTGTTACAGACTACTTTCAAGAGTTTCTTTCTTGTGAAATCTCTTCCTGATACATTTTCATTATCCTTGTTGTCCAACTTTTTGAAGCACCTTCCAGAAGTTACATTATAGATGTTTTTCAAGAGGCTGCCAATTTCAAGTTGTTTCCTGTAGAAAACAGAGTTCTTTGGATGGTTTCTCCTGTTAAAGTTAGTATAAAAGTCATAGAAAGCAAATAGTCACATAATGGGGTTTAACACTAAAATATTATGCGACCATAGCTGTTGTATTATTAGCAGATTTATTTAGTGATACATTTGAATACGCCACTGAAGTGCGGCAGGGAACAGCCTCAACTTCATTTTCTTGTAGCTTTTTTCTACTGTCTTACATCATTCTTAGTTGTAAGTTACTGATCTAGTAAAGTTCTTTGCTTTCCCTTTTGTAGCTGTTTGAGATCACCGTACCGCTTTCTCATGGCCCCAAACCTGTAACCGTCAGCTTTGCCAATCACACATCCTGCCGATGCATGTCCAAGTTGGATGTCTACAGACAAGTTCATTCTATCATAAGGCGTTCCTTGCCAACAACACAGACTCAGTAAGTATGAGCCCTTCCTTTCACAGTATGAGCAAGCCTGTGTAATTAGATTTAAAATACTGCTGGCAGCTTTCACAGTTACGGTAGGTGAATTTATTAGATTAATTGTACCTTAGTAGTAGCAGAACATGTCTTGCAAAGGTGCTAATATTGTTTTACCTGAAGAGAATGTTCCTACATCAAAATTACCCTTTTATCTTGGGATAAACTGGGGCTAGATGGTTTGGTAATGGAGAATAATGTTGTTTGTGGGGTTGTTTCATGGAAAGAGCTAGAGTGGAACTGACACTTCAACATCCATAAGGATCAGCTTTTTTTTAAAGAAATCAAGAAAAGTTAAAAATACTTTTACAAGGGAATTGACAGTAGTCTCTCTCAATCTGTAATGTCCTCTTTAAAACACTGTTAAATAAAAAAAGGAGGACTGTTTTTAGGGAATATTTAACTGTAAGCTTTTCTGGACATTGTCATATGTCACAAACAAAAACAAAGCAGAACGAGGAGGGAGAAGATTGGGGTTAATTAACAGAATTAAGATATTTATTTGTTTGGTGATTTTGAATGAAATAAGCCACGGAGGAAACCTGGCACTGACACAAGTGTAATCAAAACACTTGAAAAACTTCTACCATTCAATTTAAAGGACCGAGTGATGATGTCATGATGTATAAATATTTAGGAAGAAAATCTGCTACCACACAAACATTGGTTTATGGAAGAACCAGTGACTAGAAGCAGAACTAGAATTAATGGTAGATGTTTTCAATAAGGTGAGTAAATCACGCAAAAAGCCCAGAGATTGTGTTTTCTGACATGGTTGAGCTAAACACAGATTATGTGCTATTTGAATTCAGATTATTGAATTGGTTCATCAGATCATGGAGCATAAAGAGTGGATTAGAAAAATATTGGCAAATAAATACATTAATGGTTTGAGGAATTTGCATAACTAACATGCACAGGCACGTCTTGGAAAGAACTGAGGAATGATACCTAAAGACAGGATAAAAAATTCTGCCTTTACATATATATAAAAAATATATTTCTGCACAAATTTGTGCTGAGAACTGAGGTCTAGGTCTCTGCTTGTTCTCCCATTTCTTTCCTTTTTTGTCCTTCTGCGGTTAGTGGCTGCCTCTACCTACTTGCTGAGCCGAGGCATGTCAGTTCTGTTAACTACTGTGACAGAACACTTCCTGGATTAATGGCATCTTAAGTTGTGTTATAGTCTGTATTGAACGTCATCAAGATGTGCAGGTGAATCAGAAAGTTGTCAGTCTGTTTTAGAAGTTTAGCAATTCAGGGTGAGAGGAAGCAGAGGGGGCCTTCAGTGGGAGGTGAATCTCCCTTTCTACTCCACTCTGAGAACTCACCTGAAGTCTGGAGTCCAGCTCTGGAGTCCTCAACAATAGAAGGATACGGACCTGTTGGAGAGGGCCAAGAGCAGGTCCACAAAAATGATCATAGGGATGGAGTATCTCTTACAGAATCATAGAATCATTAGGGATTGGAAGGGACCTCGAAAGATCATCCAGTCCAATCCCCCTGCCAGAGCAGGCTCACCTGACAGGAGAAGCCATGGAATCAGAGTCACTCAGGGTAGGAAGGAACCATCATCCAGTTCCAACACCCTAGACCAGGCTGGCCAGAGCTGTCTTATGAGGACAGGAAGAGAGAGTTCGGATTGTTCAGCTGGAAGGAGGCCCCAGGGAGACCTTACTGTGTCCTTTCAGTGTGCAAAGGGGACCTATTAAAAAGGTGGGGATTAGATTACTTTTAAAGGTCCCTTCCCAGCTAAAGCACTCTATGAACATACATCATTCAGATCAAGTTTCTATAATGACCTTTTTTCCTATCTGAAGGTAGGTGCTTACAGATCTGATAAGCAGAATATAGATGTGGGATGTGGTTTGGATTTCTGTTGTACACCCTAAATATTTTTGCCTCCTGTGTATTACCTCATTGTCTGACCTAACAATGACAAGGAACAAGTTAGCATGCTGACCTTTTTGTATTGTTTTATTTTAAATTGAGTTGACAAGTATTTGGAAAGAGGTAGTGACATTTGCTACAAAGTGATCTTGCCTACTAGCAACCTCACTAGAATTTGTGAGCAGGTGGCTTAGTTCGTTTTGGTGGGTGTCTCCAGACCTGACGCTGAAATACATCATCTTCTCTTTGAGTTCTGGGAACCTGGGTTTTGTATCGACATTGTCTTCTGATGGGCGCATGTGCACTCGGTGTTTTCTTCATGTTGGGTTCCTTCTGTTGTTAAACACTCCCTGCCAGAACCAGGCTGCTCGAGGAGTGAGCTGTGGGTTTGGGTTTTTTAAAAAACAGAACACAAGTAAACAGCTACAAATTATCTGTTCTGTTCCTCAAGCATGATCAGGAGGCAGACAAAATGAGAAGATTAAGAGTGAGATCTTTAGCAGAATGAAATCAGGAAACACCAGCCTAATAAAATAGGAAGTGATGCAGGGTGTTATTACAGAAGAGCAGTCTTTACAAGCCAAGTCATCACATGTGGCAAAGTGGAGCAGTATACTGAATGATGATCGTGGAAGGATGTCCCACCAGAGTAACGGTGCTCAAGGGAAGGAAAAGTACCTACAGTGTGTGATGTATGTGCTGCCTTAACAGATGAGGGGTTTAGAAGCACTTCAGAAACAGTGAATGACAGAGCCCGATTCACAAAGTTAGCCACGGCTTGTTAAAAGCTGTCACCTGTTGTGATAAAGAACTTGTAAGCAAGGAAGATGAGGTAAGATACAGAAGTATCTGTGGTGCATCTCCTTGCTAAGTTTTTTTGCAAAAGGCACCAGCTGCTCTTAGGACTTTTGCTTTCTTTGGTACCACGACCAGCAAGTGAAGAGCATTACTGTTCAATTATTGTCCTGGCTTAACGACAATCATTTATTTGCTGTCATTTCTGAAGTGAAGAGGTGCCACTGCTCAACTCCACATCTGTAGATTTGAGAAAGCTGCCCAGGATTTGAGTGGCTGATGAGAGTCAGTTAATAGTACATACCTGCCACATGAAGGGCAAAGGAATCTGAAAAGCTCACGGTCTTTTAGAAATGAGAGTCTTGGCTACAGCCTTCATGCAGAGTTACTGTCAGCTGTCTTCTGATCCCTATATTTGTGGAAACATCTTTGTACTTCGAAGTACGGTGCAGAAAATTACACCTGTTACCCCTATGCAGTATTTAGCATGCAAGTATCCTTTATACCAGTCTCTTTCCTATCCGAGGCTGACATTTAAGGGTTGTACTTGTTTCCAGACTGCATTAGACCAGTACAAATATTGGCTTCTAGAAGCTGAGCTAACATCTGAAATGCGAGGTGCTATCTGCAGCAAACGGTTGCAGATTCTGATGGCGAGGAGAACCTTAATTCGTACCAGATTTTCTAGGAGTTAAAAATAAGATTGTGATGACGATGAAGCTCTTAGAAAAGATTTTATACTGAAAGGAAACAAAAGCTATCAGCACGTAAAAAATGAGTAAAGAGATTATTTTGATTTCTTACATCAGTAAATCAACAGTGCGTTTCATTCCTCAGGTGTCACGTAGCAAACAAGACCTGTCCAAAAAACCATATTTGGAATAATCAAATATGCAGATGTTTGGCACAGCATGATTTTGGTTTCTCTTCTCACCCTGGAGTTTCTGGTAAGCAGTTTTGCTTTAAGGATTAGATGCAGTTGCATGTTTTGATAATATCTACATGGGAAGTTAAAAACATGGAATATAAATAAGTGAATCTTTATTAGTAGCTACTGCTTGTTGCCTGTCTTTTGCTTGTTCTTAAAACACCTTGAAAGTTATGAAGTTGCTGTCATTTCTTCACTTAAAAGTAGGTGAATGGGTACACACAAAATGCTGCCTATTGGGTAACTTTGCTGTATTTCTAGACACATCTGACGGATTCCATATTTGTGGGCCGAACAAAGAGCTGGATGAGGAAACCTGTCAATGTGTCTGCAAGGGAGGCATGCGGCCCTCGAGCTGTGGACCTCACAAAGAATTGGACAGATCATCATGTCAGTGCACATGCAGAAATAAATTGCTCCCCACGTCCTGTGGGCCCAACAAGGAATTTGATGAAGATAAGTGCCAGTGTGTATGTAAAAAGACCTGTCCCAAACATCAGCCACTCAATCCCGCTAAATGCATCTGTGAATGTATAGAATCTCCCAATAAATGCTTCTTAAAAGGAAAAAGATTCCATCACCAGACATGCAGGTAAAAACTCAGTCTTTACGCTTTTCATTCTTTTAGGTATAAAATTGTGAGTTTTGTCATTAGCTGTCTTGTTCAATTACCTTCTAGTCTTAAGTAATCTGTAAGTCTCTCTTCAGTTTTATCGTCTATGACTGTTACCTTCTCTAAGAGGAAACTACTAGGCAAAATTAAGTATTTTAAAGCATGATTAGTTTCTTGTACTGCTACTTCGTGTGATTTTGCCACAGGTAAAAGAAAAACAGCTGTGTGTTCAAGCTGCCTCATTTTTTTGTGATACTTTTATCTTTTCCATGAACTGAATATTGCCATTCAAATAACTCAAGTATTCCTAATTAGATTTCTAGTGTTGTTTCTGGAGATACCATAATTCATCTTCAGTCTCTAATTTTTTTGCATGTCCTTCATTTTACTCAAGTAAAATTGAGATTTAAGAGTGCGTTAGCTCTGGGTGATTTGGGTGAAAAGCAGGAGCACATAACTGTAAAGCAGACTGCCCACCCTCAATTTAAAATGGGATTGGCTCAGGAAGAAAGTTCTGCAGTTTCTTCGTGTATCACAGTAGCTTTTCCTTTAACAACCACTACATCCATAGCAGTAGCAGTCTTTATATAAAAAGATAAATGGCTTTAGGTTCTGAGAAACAAACTATTATTTTTACTTTGTATATTTTGTGAGGAAATGTTCCTGCAAAGTGAATTTGTTAAAAGTGAAGCAGTACCCTGTGAGGCAGAAAGATCACCAACTTATTAATATATGGGAATTATTTGTATTACATTAATAACAGGATTCCAGAACTGCTCAAGAACTAGAAAGGGAAAACAGCTAATTGGAACATTTAGACAGCTGTGGTCATTTGTTGCTTCTCAAAAGTAAATCTTATTGATTTGTTTTTTAAATAGCATGTAATTAGTTTGCATAAATATATGAAACCTTTTCACAGTGAGGGTGACAGAGCACTGGAACAGGCTGCTCAGGGGGGTTGTGGAATCTCCTTTTCCGGAGACGTTTAAAAC
The DNA here is from genome assembly GCA_013400115.1 of Rhinopomastus cyanomelas. Lineage (NCBI taxonomy): Eukaryota > Metazoa > Chordata > Aves > Bucerotiformes > Rhinopomastidae > Rhinopomastus > Rhinopomastus cyanomelas. The sequence goes on along the minus strand of VXBP01002938.1, from coordinate 285,993 downwards.
CCACCTGGATATGTCTAGGTGATCGTGCTTTGGCAGCGGGATTGGAGTAGGTGATGTTTCAAGGTCCCTTCTAATGTTCTGTGATTCTGTGATCTTGAATAGAGAAGAAATATCTCCCATTACAAATACTGATTTGGGATTGTTAGACAACCGGGGCATTTGGTACCAAAAAAATGACAATCGCTGACCGTGAAGACAAATCTGCCACTGCCTCACCCAGCAAGCACTGTCCACTTAGCTTCAGCATCTTCAGACTGTCCTCATCAAAACAGATGCTTGTCATGAGAAAGCACTCTGCAAACAATGTTCAGCCCAAATATTTTGAATGACCTGGCCTATTGTTCAGCAGAGTTTCCTAAGGAAACCACATTTCTGTAGTCACAATGACTCTGAGGCTATTCACTCTGCGATCACCTCCTCAATTTATTTTCGTCCAGTTTTGGCAGGGCCAGATAACTCAGCACTTCAACTGCAAAGTCCTTTAGAGGAGGAGAGGGGCTTTCTTATTCTTTTCAAAAATCCCAAATAAGGATAAGACTGTGGTAACCTGACCTTGACTGCTGCTAGACACAAATTCCCATGGAGAGATGCTGTCAGCTCTAAGTTAAGTTCACAGTTCACTAGGAGACATGAATCCTAAACTGAGCTCATTTAGTGATAACATGGCTGCTTTTCATTTGATATCATAGGTGGGTAGTAGAGGTTTTGGCTTTGTCTTTTTTCTTCTGTCTCTTGAATTTACAGTCATTCAGTACAGGAAATAATCTAACTTGCATGGCAGGAACAGAGAGAAGGACAAGTGCGTCCAGTATTACATCCAGTGCACCTCTATGTTGTCCCTGTTTCCCAGGACAGACCCCTGTTGGTCGTGCCTTTGCTCAGATCCTTTGGCAGCCGTTTTTGTTGTCTTTTATCGTTGCTTCCAAAATCTGTTGGGCAAAAAAATGAGTTGGGCTTTGAGAGGTTCTCATGACACGTTACACCAACCTCAAATATCTGTATTAAGTGGCACCAAATAACATCACTCCTGCAATTACAGAGCCCACACTGGTGCACTAATGTGTGATTTATGACACTGGAAGCACTGAATAAGATGCAAGCTGTTGCTAACAGTCACGTTTGCAGTTTTTCTCATTCTGTATTTTCTTCATAGCCAGGTTTGTTGGTTGAACTAGTTGGCTTGAGTTAATGAAGTGGTAATCCAGACCTCAGATCATAAATTATTGCAAAGTAGTAATGTGGTGTCCAAAACAAGCACACAGCGTATTAACTCAAATGCAGCAAGATCAGAGTAGCCACAAGCCTGAAACAAGAATTACCTAGGGAAAAGAATAGTGGCAATACCTTAATGTGTGTACTGCAGTGTCTTTGAACTCAAGTAAGTATGAGTTACAGTAATAGACCATAATAGCGGGGTTTCACAAGCAGGAACACATTATTGAAATGTAAGTTTTAACTGTGTTGGAATTCAGAACATATACTTTTGCCTTCTGACTCATTGCCAGCAATGAAAAAAAAAACCCAGACTTGTATTTTGTCTCCATTATACACCAGAAAGTATTTAGCATTGTTATTGGAAGGTTATTTTAGGGCAAGCTCTTGTTTTAATAGAAAAATAAAATAGAAAAAGGAAGAGTTCAGGGACAACCATAGATATTATCTTTGTGTAAGTTCTGTTTTGCAGTTAAGGAATCTGTGAAGAAAAGTTCTGCTGCTTCTCAAGTCAACGTGACTTGTAGTTTAATGCTCTGTATTGTTAAGCCACTTTTAATGAAATAGGGACTATTTTAACTCTTTCCCCTTTAAGATTTATCACAATCATGCTGCAGACTGCAATATGAAGGGCAGTTATCCAGAATTAGTCTGGATGGAAAAGACCCTGGGGATCATAGAGTCCAACCATCTACCCTACCTTACAAGTTCACCCCTAAACCATCTGGTGCTTGTGCTTGAATCTAGTCTGCTTTCACACAATCACTCTGGTTGGAAAAGACCACTGGGATCATCGTGTGCAACCGTCTACCCCACCTTACAAGTTCACCGTTAAACCAGATCCATCACCACCTTATCCAAACGATCTTGAAGCATTGATGGCAACTCAGTCACCTCCCTGGCAAAATATATTCCCTATATTGCCTATAGAAGTATTGCCCTATAGGCTATGGGAGATTGCAATTTGAAATATGTTCTTGTTTTCAAGATCAGTGTCAGCGTAACATACACAGACAGATCTCTCTGAGGCTCATTGCATTAGCGAGTACGGTGACAAATAGTCTCAAATAAGAGGACAGTAGATTCCATAACTACCTCATTCTGGATTGCCACCTTAAGCTGGCAGCATGCAGTAGGTCATAACAAGTGAATCTGAGTACAAAAAACTACAATGGTATTTCAAAAATTAAATTAAAAAAATCCTCCATAAGGCTAGATCTTTTGAGGTCCCTTCCAACCCCTAATATTCTGTGATTCTGTAATTAGAATGTCTCTGCAACCAGGCAGCACATTTAAAAAGTTAGTATCTGTTGTGATAGAGTAACTTCTCAAGAATAGATTTCATTACTCTTTGATTGTCTTTTATGTCAACTAGTCCTCTTAAAAGTAGTTGTAAGAACAAAACCAGAGGTTACAAGTTACGTATTTGTGGTGGTTAAATATCCCAGTGAGAAACAGCAATCTAAACGCAGTTTTCTCATCAGATTAATAATGTTCTTATTAACGCCCAACTTTTCTCATTTCTGTAGTTGTTACAGACCACCGTGTACAGTCCGAATGAAACGCTGCGATGCTGGGTTTTACTTTAGCGAAGAAGTGTGCCGCTGTGTACCCACATACTGGAAAAGACCGCTCGTGAATTAGTGAAGAGAGCACTACTCGCTGTGCTGGTGTACGTTTTTCCAGTAGAACAAAAAAAACAAAGGAAACTGCTAATATTTGGAATTAAATGTTCACCAGAGACCCTATGGGGCTTTCAGAGACAGACTCACAGCGCTTTTCTCGAGATGTGGAAAGCGAGCGTAGAAGATAACTGGGGTTCATGTTTTGTAAAGAACTCGATAAGGACTTATTTTCTGGCAATGACCAAACAGCCTAGGTTCTTCTTCTTGTGATTTGTTTTTTTAAGAGATAATGACTATATAATTTATTTCCACTAAAACCATTGTGCAGCATTTCTGTTTATAGCAGTAACAATTGTTAAAGCTCACTGTGATCAATATTTTTATATCATGCAAAATATGTTTAAAATAAAATGGAAATTGTATTATATGATGGTGAGAATGTTTAATCATCTGCCTGTCAAGAGGAACTACGGTTCAGCTTTACTCTCAGTGCTCCTTAACAGGAGAAAGGGGATTAAGAGGAAGCACTTATATGAAAGGAAGACTGCAAGCATTTTCTCCTACCTATTGTATCTGTAATTTGAACTAGATAGTTAGGAGTTTCATGACCTTTTGTCTCTAGAACAAAACTAGCGGAGCAAATATAATTAATAATTATGGGAACAAAATGGAGATGCTGTCCATTGCCTGAGGATGAGGACTTTGTTTAAAGAACAGCAGCAATTACTCACGTTCCAATATCTATTTCCTCTTAGCATTCCTAAATTATAATATAAAAGAATATCCATTGACAATTATAAGTATGAAAATGGAAATGCCAACTACACTTTTTACATGTGATACTGTAAAATTTACAGCTAAGTAATTCTGAAAGCTCTGATGCAATTTCCTTCTTCATATAGTTAGCCAGTTAACTTGACCAACACAGTGTGTGTGTGTGCAAAAGCACTTTGAAGGAAATACAGCTTACTTATATTCCAACGGGGACTTGAAAGGACTTCTACCAGTCTGGTATGGATTAACGTAATCTCCACTAAATAAACTATCAGAACTTCTATTTAATAAAGAGAATGCAAAATCAAACATCTACAACTGTAAACAAAGGTAAGATTTTTATCTTTCATGGCAAGAGCAATGTGCATAGAGCAACCTATTGAAAATCCAAACATTTCAAAAGTTGCAAGGAATTTGTTAAATAATTAAAAGATTTGGTGCTGGACTGTCACAGGCAAAGCAAGATTTTGTGCCAGGTTTGGGTAGCTCTGTAAAAATACTTATAGAGAGGTAAGTGCTGACTGTAAGCGGGAAGGAGAAGAGTCAGTCTGAGATTTCAAACTTTCCACTAGTGTTGTCAGTGTTCATCCTAAAAAGTCAGCTATTAATTCTCCAGATAGGATAACAGGATGAAATTTAGGCAAACAATTGCTGAGGAATGTCTGTCTTACTAGACTGTCTCTGCAATAAAATGCAGATAGAACTCTGGATGACAACTTGATATTAATATACAACTTTAGCCAGTATAACAATGCCCACCAGTAGTACTAGCAGTCATGCAAATCAGGAGCATCTAAACTGACTGTCAAGCTAATAGCAAGAAGCTAATATTCAAGACCCGACTGGACGGGTTCCTGTGTGACTTGGTGTAGGTGATCCTGCTGTGCAGGTGGATTGGACTAGATGATCTTTCGAGGTCCCTTCCAATCCGTAATGATTCTATGATTCTAAGATCCAGGCATCTACCTCTATGTTTCAGCTACTTGAAGGAAGCAGCTAAAAATAAATACTAAAGAAATCAGTTAGAGAGCAAAGTTCAATGATGCTCCCAAAATAAGCTTTTCAGTTTCTGTCCAAGCCCAGTACAGAAGAGAGGCAGTGTGATGCAAGGACAAATGAAATCTGAACCAGGATTAGATGGCAGTTAGGCCAGTATCTAACAAATGAAATGTGTACTTTTGGTTAAAAAGGAGGAAGACACAAGAGAAGGCAGAGCAAAACTGGATACAACAAGTAATTCTATATAAAGAGTGCATGTTATTAAACTAAAACTACTGACCTCAGCAATGCTCACTTTATGTGTCTGCAGTATTTGAAAGGAATTCATGAAAACAGAGCTTATAAAACCATTTTGGCTATGCAGGTATTTGGATTTCTACTGAGCACGCTTCACTGCAAAATGATAGAAGCCATTGGGGAGGGGAGGGGAAGGGAAGGGAAAGGGGAAGGGGTTTGAAAACAAGAGCATGGAACAGGAAGCTCAACTTCATTGCAAACAGCAGCCATCAATAAGAATGACTTTCCTGAATCCAGGTTTTTTTTCAGTCACTTAACTTTCCAACTATTGAGACTTTTGGACATAAATTATGTAACTCACTAAGCAAAACTAAGGTTTAAAGAAAAGGAAGAGCTATCACAACTGAGCAAAGTGACTGGTCGGCTGATCTCGAAGGTTTGCAGATGGGTAGAATAGCACAGACAAGCAGCTGATTGCAATTCCTGGTAAACAGGACCTCTGATTCCACTTTGCATGTAAATAGCAGGACTTAAAAATGTGTTATACACCACTGCATGTGATAAAACATGATTCCATTAATCTCAGTACTGTCACAAAATCATAAATATAAATATTTAAGCAAGTTTTTGTCTTTGGAGAAATACAAGTGATGGCATAATCTGCACAGCAGGTCTTCCTTCCTTCTACTTTACAAAGTAGCTGATAGCTCTGGCAGGGGGACTGGACTGGATGATCACAGAACATCAGGGATTGGATGAGACCTGTTTCTGTGATTCTGTGATTTACACCCTTTTCAGGAATTAAGACTGACTTACTTATTATAATGTACTTATTATTTTAATCTTAATTTCAAATTCATGTTTAACATGCTTAAAACATATTAAAAAAAGACTAGACTTAAAAAGGCTTAAAAAAAAATCTGAACATACGGGTGATAGTTCTGTCCACAAGTTATTCTGCATTAAGTCTGCACAAAAATCTTTTCTTGGTTTTTGTCTAAAACTCCTGTAACATCTGCAAAAATGCAAGGCGAAGAGAGGCAGCGTGTCTCTCACCGCAGTAAATGACATCTAATAGTAAACAGACTGGTGCTTGCCTTTCGTCAGGAATTCACAGCAGGCTGTGCTCCTTGAATATCTCACTATATGGAGATGATACAGTTTGCAGAGCAACCCCTCTATACCTGTGTTACTAGAAAAACAAACTGTTTACAGTGTGACTGTTAGTCTGCTGACATGTTTGTTTAACGCACGCTGAGCAAGCTGATTGATAGTAAATCAGTTCTCACGGTTCTGTTTGAAAGACCAGCATGAAGTCTTGCACATGTACTGTATCATCTTGAAAGGCTCAGTATTAGGATTGCTCCTACTGTTCCCATTTTCAGCCTTCAGATCTCAATAACAACTCCAGATACCCTTGAGTTTTAGCACCTCTCTCTATCTCTCCGATTTTCTGGAAGTATCACTAGCTATTACATCTTTGCCAAAAGCTAGAGTGAAATAGTTTATACGGCTCATCAACAGAGTAGCCTGAGGAATAGACTATATTCTTGAAATCTTATTTATTTGATAATAATTTCTAAAGGGTATTTTAAATTAGTTTAATTATTCTTAAATATTTATTAATTAAACATTATTCCTAATTGTTTTTTGCAGATTAGTTCATTAAATACATATACTTTAACTGAGCTTTCAAAGGTGATCAACTCAGAATTTTCATAACTTTTTAAATTCGATCAATACGAAAAAGTAATAACTTTTAATGTCGGAATTTTGCATTATTGAAAAGTGAAAACAATAGTTGATACTTTGTTTTAATACTTTCCTTTTGCTCTCTATCTGTTCCATTTCAGATAAAACTTCCGGGAAAGAAGAAGGAGAACATTCCGATTGAGTGATGAAATACTAAGATCAAATGGACCAGGTATTTAAGGCTTCTTTTAAGGTAATAGCTGTCAAGGACTAATAAGGACACACAAAATCAGGCCAATTTAATGCAAGTTTATGACTCTGGGTTATGCTACAGTTCTTACAAGTTCTTGGTAGATTAAAATATTTTTAGAGAATAACATGTCCAGACTAATTTTATCTGTTTTATGTCCAACTGTTGGAATGGAATGTAAACAGTAAGAGTTATTAACAGGAGACCCCCTTTACTATAACATGGTAGGGGTTGGAAGAGACCTCTGAACATGACCTAGTCCAACTCCCATGCTATAAAGGGATCACCTAGAGATGTCCTACAGATTTTATAGCTAACTCCAAACTGGAATCTGCCCAGCTCTCTGTGGCAGCAAACGTTAATAACTGCCCAGAGATGCAGAGCAATGGAACTGGAAACAGTTTCTAAAATGTCTATTATTTATCATTATCAAATACAGTCTGAAGCTTTGAATCAGGGGTCCTTCATTCAGTTTAAGAACATGTTCTGTTAGAAAACACAGCAAATTCCAGAAAAACAAAAGTCAATAAATCTTAACACAGAGCTTTGCTTTCTTCTGTTCAAATACTGTTACTTGTGGCAAACCACTATGAAAAAATCTCTGAAAATTTCTTTTCTTCTCAGGAAAACATTGCTATGAAAATAGTAGCTTGTAAATTGATGTAAGTGTACATTCCTGACAGCTACTGGTCACTCAGCTGAGCTTCAGCAAATTCTTTATCCATTTTCTACATTGGTAATCAGTTGTATGTGGTCACTGAACTCTTCCCCTTTGCCCCCTTTCTGACTTTAAATTGCTTCTCTTAGATTTCTGGACCATCTCTCAATCTCACTATAAAGGTATCTGTATTTCCCTGTCAGACTTTCTCACGTAACACAGTTAATGCTAGCATTTTCCTTTTCTATCTAGTCTGTCACTAAAAGGCATTGCTTTCCTCTCTATTATCGTTAAGACCTCTTTCCTCTCTCTACTTTAAATATGCCAATATGACGACTGATCTGTTATGATACACCCTCAACAACACACACGAAAGAACAAGTGTTAAAAAGAACTCTCAAACTTCACATCGAAGTGTGCAAATCCAGTCTGCCCAAGCTAATAATAACAGTAATAAAAATTCTTACAGTTGAGAGCCTCCCAAAGCAACTTTTGAACAACATAGGCAGAAATAACCCAAATAGATAGTGCTTGAAACATAAAAGAAGGTTTGTGACTCCACCCTCTCTGTAAAAACACAAGCTTGAATTCTGCTGAATGCTGGTTACTCTGAGACTGATATCACACTCATGCACTCCTTAACCATGTCTAGTGCAGCATTTTGCAACTAAATTCAGCCTTGCAGTTGAGTTTATGTTCACATCTCATTTACACTGTGTGGAAGAAATCCAGGGCTTAAGGGCAGATAAGGAGACCTTTCAAACACGACGCAGAAAACCTGGGGTCTGTGCCTTTCCTTAGCACTGACATACCCGCCTCTAGGCTTTACAGCACTGGCAGGATCCGTCCCAGAAGGATAATGCCATGTTTAGCAGCTGGGTTAGATAGGGTTTGTACTTCAGCTTGCCTTCATCAAACGAGTGAGAGTTTCAGCAGCCTGCATTCTGTCCTGTCACCCAGATGCAGAGAGCTGCCAAGTCACCAAACACTTTAGGCTCAACCTAGTCCATGAGGAAACAATGGTAGACTTTCAGTTGCACTAGTTGCTGTTTAATAAACCATTTAAAAGATTTCTTTTGAAAGACAGGAAATAACCTGTTACTGAAGCACTAATATACCTTGGACTTGTATTGATCTGTAAGAGAAAAATCTGAGAAGAATGCTGCCTAGAAGTTTGTCTGTAATTAGATCCAATTAAAATTAAGGTGAACTTTAAAAAGTGAACACTAAAGTACATCCTTAAGGCTAAATCCAAAATGGTATTAGTCATTTTAATGGATCACTGCGAGATGTGATCAGTCTTCAGAGTAACAAGGCCTGGTAAATGTCATCAAGCACTCGTGTTTGTTAGAGATTGTTCTAGAATTGCCGATTGGTCAAGGAGGAATGAGCTGCATGCAGTCATGAATATTGTACCTGAAAACTTGACATTTACCAGGTGGGTACCTGTTTGTACCTTGAGAAGGCAACTCACACATTTTGTTATTGTTTTTACGCAAAATGAAGCGACAGATACCGACTAGAATTCTCGTTAGAATTTCAGGAGAGTGGGAAGCATTGCAAAGCTCAAAGCATGTAAAAGGGCTGAAAAAATACAAAAGTGAAAGTTAAACATCCCACCAGTAATGGAGTGTTAATTATTGTTAAGTGCATTCAAAACAGCTCCCACTGAAAGCAACACTGTTATACCTAAGATCCAGGAAGTTTTAAAATAGATAGTTGGTAGCAAATTGTGATCTCCTAACTATATTGTTGACGTCATGGGAGTGTGAAGTGCCATACAGAAAACTAACCAAGGCTTGCGAACACTCATGAGTGTGTCAGCACTTAAAAGTTGCTCATTTATCACCGAGGACTCCGTAAAGAGAAAAACAAAGGGCATACAAAGGAAAAATCTGTAGGGGATTAGATCCGCAATTGACTTTATAATCACCATGATTATAAAGCTAAACCCTAAACTTATACCCTAAAAGCCTCATCTGTTTTCCCCCAATTAACAGCAGGCAGCTTTCCAAATTGAGTTTCCCTACCCTGAAGATGCACTTCTGCAGCTGCCTGTGTTTACCCTGCAAAGTGAAATCAAGTAGACGTTCAGAACATGCTAACGTATTTATGCCCAAAACACATGGAAAAGGTTCTCTGCCTCTCTCCTGTCTGAGTCGTTATACTTTGTAGTAAATAACAAAAAAAATTGGAGTCTGAAATTAAGAATAGTCCCAACTCTTGTTGCTGATTATAAAATAGAAGACCAGGATTCCAGCACAATTTAATTGACTAAGTTGTTCTTGCAATATACAGGCAAAAGTTAGGAAAGAGACTAAACTATGCTATTAGTTTGCTTTAGTTTGGTTTCTGGCTCTGGAGATGTGACTAGTACAGGAATCTAATCTCCTTCTCACGTCAAAATACAGAGAACACTAGTCACAGTATCACAGTATTATCAAGGTTGGAAGAGACCTCATAGATCATCAAATCCAACCTGTCACCACAGAGCTCAAGGCTAGACCATCGTATCTTCAGATGCTTAGCTACAAATAAGACACAATGCTGCAGCATTTTCATGTCACTCAGTAAGTAATTCCTGTGCTCCTCATGTATTTTGTAAATCTTGAACAAATGAAAACATAAGTAAGGCTAGATGCACTGAAAAATTAAAGCAATGGAACTGTCTTTTTGCTCTTCCATAGCCTAATGATGCTCTGAAAAGGCTGGTTTTTAAACATTCCGTAAAAACTAGGCCAATTACCATCACAAGACGTAAACAAGAAACATCTTCTCATTCACTGCAAAATTTGATGGGATTTTAAAATGCTTGAAGTGTTTCAGGACCAGATATTAAGATCTGGTGTCTGGCATTATTGAAAGAGGTAGCCTCCGTAGGTATCATACACAGCTCGTGTACTATACAGTCCAGTTCCATACAGCAGTAACACAGACTCTGGACAGGTTTTCTCTTCTGTTTTCTCACAGCTACCTTTTCTGTGAGGAACACAAGAGCAGAGCAACAGTCTCCTTTGGGTCTAAATTAGGTTTGTGCATCCCATACGCATCTATACACATCCTTCCTAGAAGCAAAGTTCTTCTTTTGTACCAAAATGTCACAGAGAAATTACATTCAATGCCAACCTCAAATGCCAAACTAGTTTCTTACATCACTCTGAGTGCAACAAGGTACCCACATCCAGCAAAACTAATGTCATGGTCCCATTCTTGAGAAAGGGCTTATGGCTGTCTTTTTCAGACAGCAAGAAAGACAATGAGAAAATCAGCCCATAGCAGTTCCAAATGAGCAGTAAAGCCTTTCCAGAAGAGTGCCAGTATTGTAGCTCAGGAAGGCTCTTTTCCCTTTAATCTTCTTTTTCTGTTGAAATCAATTATTTCAGTGACTCTGCACACGGAGTCATCTTTAGATATGAAATGCCTCATAGGCAGAATCTAGGTACCAAGTCATCCAAGTCGAACAAAAAGATGCTTAATTCCTTTATTGATCTATGGCTAAAAGTAATAGTGGTAAGAGGCTCTCAAAAACTGTGCTGTATTTTATGTTCCTACTTAATGTTTATTAAATAAATTAATCAATAATCCCTTTCAAGTGTAGAAGATAACTTGGTTTTTCTAAATATTTGTCCTGGATGGAGTTAGAACAGAATGAATTCTATACCTTTACTGATGCTTGCTAAATTCCTGCAGATATATATTTAGATAACAAGGATGTTTGTATAAAAGATCTCTCGCTATAAATATATCATCTATATACAGGTATACATCTAGATCATACTTTTGGTTATGACTGTGTTATATAGATGAAGTATAAATATCTATCTATATACACATGTCTATATGTGTATAAATAAATATATGTGTATACACTAATACACCCTTAAGGATATGGAAATTTTGCATATATAGGTAGATGGGGGGAAAAATCATATATCAAGAGTTTTAAAATTAAGGGAAGTCTGGAGAAAACCTGCTATTTTGAACAGCTTCCTATTTTGTCAGATAAAATACAATTCACACAGAATCACACAGTACCACAGTACGTTAGGGATTGGAAGGGACCTCAAAAGATCATCTAGTCCAATCCACCTCCTACAGCAGGACCACCTAGATCCAGTCGCTAGTTTTAAGTGTCTCCAGAGACAAAGACTCCACAACCCCCCTGGGCAGCCTGTTCAAGTGCTCTGCCACCCTCACTGGGAAGAAGTTCCTTCCCATGTTAATGTGCAACCTCCTATGTTCCAGCTCCCACCCATTGCCCCTTGTCCTATCACTAGATGCCACTGAGCAGAGCCTGGCTCGATCCTCCTGACACCCACCCTTCACGTATTTATAAACATTAATGAGAACAAACAAGATTACCAGTGATAGAAAGTATCCAAATGTCATAATTCCCTTACAACAGTGATGAGATTTTACTCTCAGCCAAGAAATTAGCCCTGCACTCAGTCTTTGAGATTATCTGTCTCCATTTGATACTAAAGCAGTTCTCAAACCTTTTCAAAAGTGTCTGCTATGGTTCAACATCTTGTCACAGTACATACTGTGAATGATGTAGATAAGGTGGATTTTTTTTTTTACCTACTGTTATGCAGTAAGCCAGACAACTATTTATTTAGCTTCTTGTCAGGAAGTATCTGTCATGTAGTATTACTGGAAGTCAGTTTTGGGTAAAGAGTTCCATCAAGTCTCTCTCCTTTTAGCTTCAGCACTTAATTTCATACACCAACACTATCACCATACAGTGATTTATGTCCCACCATTATCTCTCCCATCACTGGCTGATTCCTGGTTCATTATAACCTCCCCACTTCCAAAAGTGAGGCTGGTTACTCTTTGTCCCTACATGATACCACAGCCAGTGTTGTGGCATCGACCTCTTGCTCTGTCTTCCATAGTACTAAGCTGTCATAAAGAAGCCTGAATGTGGCACCACATAGTTTCTCTCCTAACAAAGAGGCACGATCTCCAAATTGAGCTCAGTGGACTGATACTCAGCACATCCTCGAGTTAGACTCACCTCTTAGAAAAACTGTGATAATGAAAATATCAATCTTCATACTACTCCATATACAGTGTATCCCACTTTGATGTCTCTTCCTCTTCAAACTCCCCATTCTGGTCTTTTGATAGTGATATTTGCAATTCATGCAGGTGGATGAGAGAAAGTGTTCTGCTGCATGTAAGGTTAGGTATCCAGTCTCATTTTATGTTCTAGCTGCAGAATAGTTAAGAGCGGAAGACTGGAAATTATGCCATTGGGCATAAAAATTCTCATTAAAAAGCCAGAATTATCATAATTATATAGGGCATAGATACATTGAAAAATTAATTAGTAGTTTCAGTTCTCTTGAGCAAATGGCAGTCTGTACAAATATTTCTGAGCTCATTTTCTTCTCAGGTACAAACCTGTAGAGTAGTTGCTTACACAGGATATATAATCCCAGCCATCTCTCCACATGATACGGTAAAGCTGTACAACTGATGGATGACAACAGGAAACATGACCGCTTTGGATCAGAGCCCTCAACACTTTTTTTCCCTGTGGTAGGAACATGGGAAAACTACATGGTGGTGTACTCTGTTCATTAGTAGAACACGCACTGCTGTCAAGTAAACCGCTTATTCCCAAGTGAATGACTGTGCCAACAGCATTTTTTGAGTAAATGAAGGCTATGTCTTAATTTTTCAAATGCAACACACTAACCTATGAGTCACCTACCCAAACCTTCACATTGCCAAAGACTGCAACTGGATGGGTTCCCAATGAGTTCAGAGAAGCCAAAGCCCTGGAGCTGGTGCAGAAGCTGAGGCAGACACGTGGTCCTCTAGTGCCCCAGGGCAATGAGTTTTGACCTGTGCCAAGGGTAAGCTCAGCCTGGTGCAGCTTCTGCCACCACCTTCTGCTAGTACCATTCACATACTGCATTAAGAGAAGAGGAACTTCCCTTAAAACTCAAGACAAATGTCACATATGGATCATTCCAACAATAACTGGTTCTAATATAAGCTAGGAATTAATAAGCAGAGATTACGGATTTGTTACTCCTTCTAACAAGGGTTACAGGGCTCGTCATGGAAAATACAGTATGCACTTGATACCTGTAGAATAACCACATAGCTGTTAATTCATATTGAATACATACTGTAACACTTACCTATTTTACAGCTCAAAGCCAGTCTGCTAAACCTTGTGTGTTCATCATAAAAAAGATTTCTTTTAAAAACTGCAAGTTAAATGTATATTTGATAGTGACTTCTACAACACCTAAAATATTTTCTGGAAATATGTCTAGGAATGCTCATTATGCATCACTCATCATACTAAACATTATTTTCCTACAATTATGACTTTAAATATTTAATCCACTTTCCCCTGTTTGGAACAGGAAATAACTGTGCAGTCCCATTTTCTGCTTTGTACCATTGGCAAACATTCACTTCTGAAAAAATCTGCTGTGAAGATTTGATAGGGTGATAGTTGTCTGACCCAGACATGTGCCAAGCTGGCTCCAGAGAAACCTTCTAGCTGTCAAAGCATTTTAGAAAATCACCAGGAAATCCAAATCAGACATCCATTCATTTAATAGAATTTATTCATTCTCTCTGTTCTGCTCTAGAATTCTTAATCCACTAACTCTACAGACAGTCTTTGGTAGTACCAGTGCAAGTCAGCTTGTCCTTTTATGTTTCATGAATAACGACACTTTTCCCTATCCTAACAGGACAACAGGAATAGAGGCCAAACAAAACTTCTGTCCATGCAGTCTGAAAAGAGAAACTCCCGGTAAGCCACACACGATCTAAGCCGCTTGTGTAACCTGACTGGCTTTACCAAAGGCAAAATGCACCCAAATAAGCAAATTCTCTTCTATAACATGACTGATGATTACTGGTGGCAGTCCTCAAGGGTTAACAGGTAAACACTGAACACTTTCACCAATAGCTTGGATGATGGAACAGAACATTATTAACAAAGTTCAGGAATGAGACCAGACTAGCCTGTGTAATGTATGGTAGAGCTGTCATTCAGTAGAATCTCAACAATTTAAGGACAAAGTTTGTCTGAAGCCTCATAAACTACAAACACAGAACCCCACACCTTGGGCAGAATAAGTGCACGCAACACTGCAGAACAAAGACAGGTCTGTACTACAGGTTCTAAAGATCCAGGCAGACCTCTCAGTACTGACACGGGAGGGTTAGAGATGTGCTAGAAACAACAGAAGTGCTTGAGAATGGGCTGCTAAGAATTAGGACTTGTCACCCCAAACAGGCAGTGACATGAATAGCTCAGGTGAAGTGCATCTACATCAATACACACAGCATCAGCAACAAAATGGGAGGAGCTGGAATCCATTGTGCAGCTGGAAAACTAACTACAGTCACAGAAACAGTTTTGGGCCCCTCACTACAAGCATTTAGGTGCTGGAGTGTGTTCAAAGGGTGACAAAGCTGGGACAGATCTAGAGCACAAGCAGGAGTGCTGGGGAGAAATGGGGTTGTTTAATCCAGATAAAAAGAGGCTCACAGAAAACCTTACGACCCTCTACAACTAACTGAAAAGAGGCTGCGGCTGTGAGGCTGTTGGTCTTGTCTTCCAAGTAACAAGATAGGAAGCACTGGCCTCAGACTGCAACAGGGGAGACTTGTGTTGGATATTAGAAAACATTTTCTTCACTGAAAGGGCTGTCAAGCATCATAAAAGGCTGCCCAGGGCAGTGTTGGAATCACTGTTCCTAGAGGTTTTTAAAGAACAGGTAGAGGTGGCCCTTAGGGACATGGTTTAGTTGACCTCATATGGTTGACCTCAATCTTAAAGGTCTTATCCAACCTAAATGATTCTATGATTCATTGCACAGCTTCCAAAATATTTCACAGAGTTTGGCACAGAAGACAAATGATACCCAATTGTGGCCAGAACTGTTGAAGAAAGAAGGATCTATTAAATCCTATTGAACTGTCCTGAAGAACTGAATCTATTCATCCTGTTTTATTAACTGAAAGGCAAATATTTTATTACTGATCAATAAAATAAATCCTATCATAGAATAATATTATTGAATAATTAGTAGAATATTAGAAGGCAATTTCTGAGATTAAACATAGCTATTTCTTGTCATTTTGGACACAAAGCATATCTGAGGGTTCAGAGTTCAGAAACATCAGGTGTAAATACAATGCCCACAGGAGACCAGGACTCACTTGGACATTTAAAAAGCCACTGGGCATCTCTCTCTCTTTCTCCCCGAATAATGATGCCACCTCACTTCACCATTTTCATGTTCTTTTTCTTCTCTTTGAAATATGTAATTATTCAGTTACATTAGTTAGCTAATTTAAATTTTTACTAAAATTTTACTTTATTCTTATCCTAAGCTGGGTCCACTAAGTAGTTTTAACATTATTTCAGCTCCATAATACTTGCTAAGCCTCCAAATTGCCGAGTAGCCTGAGTGACCACCTTAGTATTGTGATGGAGAGATATATGTATACACACACAAGATACCTCTTGTGAGAAATCCTTATGTTGAGAATATTCTCTTTTATAACTTTTTATGTTAGCAGCCTTCCCTGCAACCTAGTCTGATCCCATGACTAACAATATTTTGAGTCAATCCCATCATTGTTTTTATCTTGTGCTACACCTGAGAAGGCATTTCATCTCAGACAATATGCAGCAGTCGCTATTGTTCTAAAAACTGCCTCTACTGGTTTTTCTGTGTGAACACTTTCTGAAAATCATGATGGCTGAATTTGTGGTCAAAAGTCAGTCATTCTGAGAAAGCTCATAAAATCCCGAGAGACTCACTAAGAACAATCAATCCCTACATCAGGAAGCAAAAAGGAAGTGCCAACCCAGTGGAAATTTATTTATTACACGTTTGAAGTCTGCTGAAATAACAAAATGCTGGACTTAAGAGTCAAGTGGGGCACAGACAAAGGTGATGGAATTAAATCTTATTTTCAACAAGGGAATAGTGTTCAAGTATCTTAAAGACTGAATTTTTTCTTGTCACTCCTATAAAAGTTAAAGGAAAAAGTATATACGGTCACATAAATTACATTAGGCATTGATGAGAAACTTTCCTTGAACGATATCCTTGCAGGAAACTGGCTAAATGTAGCCCCTTGGCGCCACGGAGGTCGCAAGCTCTGCGTCAGTGCTAATTCATTTTTCATGACCACATTGTGTTGGGAAATCCCGATTCCCAGTGCTCAAGTGTAAAACAAGACTTTGAACTCTATGGGATTTTGCGTACGATAGGCCAAATATGAATGAAATGTCACTTCCTTAAACCTGTGAGGAGTGTACAGACACAGAAAGCGTTCCATACATCAGTAATTACTCTCTTTTGTAAAAGTTCCAGACAATTCTATCTTCTGAAGTGAAAAGAACCACGGGAATTAGAAGACCTAATACAACGTCATTATCTCTTTTCTTTGCTTCTGAAGATATAAACCCAAAAACACTCTGAAATGTGCTTTTCAGTAATTTGTGTCCTGCTTGGGCAGGAGGGTTGGATTTGATGGCCTTCAAAGGCTTCTTCCAACCCTAATAAACTCTGTAAACTGTGTAAATTAAAATTAACCTTTCCAGAACCTGTCGATGGCAAACACATTCACAAAAAAGCTAATTTTTATTTCCAAGACAACTACAAAAATAGCGTAATCCAAATGTAAGCACAAGAGAGACAAAAACCACATGCCTTGCCACCACATACTTGTTAAGAAGGGAACATTTTACCACAATCTATTGTCACTGGCTTTATATTTTATGTCCTTTCCATATTAAATCAACATTGTGGATATCTGAATTCCAAAAGAGTAATTGGATTTACAACAGGTTTTTAAGACAATACCTTTCCACTAGAAGGTTTAGTATAGCCTGTGGGGCAGGGAAAACGATTCTGGCGACATCTGCAAAAAAAGATTCTGAGAGAGACTGGCAGCACATTTTGCCTGATTGCAGCACCAATACAGATCCCTTGTAAAAAATAAAATAAGGTACATTATCATACAGAGGTTGCCTTTTACTTATGGAGATGATGCAAGATGTTCACTTCTCACGCCATTTTCTGAATAGTTGCTACCAGACCCAAAAGGTCTAAACTCTTGAAAGCACCTATCCAATTTCCACCCTTAATCCATTTAGTGTCTGCTGCATTCTGAGCTTTGTTCCCATCAGTAAGACATTGTTTCCATTACCACGTGTTTTTAGCTATTAGCCATTTGGCTTTTGCAGAACTTCTTGTGTCCTATTTAATTATAGGACACAAAAAGTAACTTTTATATAGTAACTTTTTGTGACTCATAGTATTACTGATATGTGGGGTTAATACAGGCTACCTCATGGAAGCAGATCTTGTTCCTATTTATATATCTAAAGAATCTCTCTGTTTGTTTGTTTAAATTCCCTTGCAAAGGTCGATTGGGCTTGACTTCTGGGAATTCTAACCTCTTCTAACTTTCTCTGATGTACAAGGTACTGCTTTTTCTTGCTGTCTTTAGGGCAGGAGGAGAAAGATTCTTTTTCAGATCACTATTCACCCACATAAGCCTGAGACCCGCCCTACAGGAATGATGTTTTGAGAGGTTTTTTGCATCTTGCTTTTCTGACCTATTTAGTTCAAGGCAGTCAAAGCGGTACTCTGGAAAGAAAATTCTCATAAGGCACTACTTTGCTTTTTCATATGTGTGTTTACTAAAGTATTTTAAGTGTTTTATTACCAGGAAATATTTTCAAACACATACTTTGTATTTCTCATTGTTTTTTGCTACACATTGAATATATATATGTCTACACATGTGAATCTGTATGTTTGCAGGAATATATGACTATATGTATTGGCTTTTGTCAATGTTAGACCGTCTTCCCGAGTTCAGATAATGTTTTGATTCCCCGGCTATACAGTAAAATGTCTATTCCCCTGTAAGAACTGTATACAATTGGAAACCTAAGCATACTCCCTCTTGAAGTTAATGACTCTACTCAAGGGCTGCCACACACCCATACAGTAGGTCAGACAAAACGCACTTTAGGTGTTGTCCCACATCCCAAGGATGTCATCTGGTGCGTCAACGTTACAGCTTGCCTTTTTATTACTCCCAAGAGTTGTACTAATTTTGACAGCTGCTAAGCTCATTTTTCTGCAATTTAACTGCTCTAAGGCAATTATCATAGAGGGACCAATCTTGCTGGGTCTCATAAGGGAAAAAGGCTTTGTGCAAGCCTTTTAAAACATGATGAAAGGAAAGTAATTGTTAAGACTTTATGATTTGTTTGGGTTTTTCTTTCCATTCAAAGCAAGGCAAAGTACTCAAGCAGAGATCATTGTCACTCTTTCCAACATGCTAAGGGTAACTACCTGAGCACTGACCTTTACAAGCTTCTAAACTATAAGGATGGACTCATAAGCATTTGTTTAATTCAACAGCTTCTCTAGACAACTACAGAATCAAAATACCAATCAAAATATTTAAACACATCTCTTCTGAGGTACTTGCCTTGAAAAATTAGTTTCAAAGAACCATAGGATCATCAAGGTTGGAAAAGACCTTCAGGATCAAGTCCAAATGTCCAGTCTACAACTCCTAACCACTAAACTATCTCCTGAAACAATTTATATTTACAGTTAACATAAAAGTGAATATACTTTTTTTTTTGAGGGAAATAGGATTTAAGTCTGGAAAGAAGGGAGAGGTTGGGGGAAGTAGTTTTAAACTTTGGCTTTATTTCTTCTTATCCTACTTTGATGTGATTGGTTACAAATTCTTTTCCCAAAGTTCAATCTGCTTTGCCCATGATGATAACTGGTGAGTGATCTCTCCCTGTCTTATCTCAACCCATGAGTCTCATATTTTCTCTCCCCTGTCCAGCTGAAGAGAGGGAATGATCTTTGATCAGGCTTTGGACAGCTGAGGTCAACCCACCACACATTTATTTGCAGCAAGTGAAACCTCATATGCTTCCTAAATTGTAAAAAAAATACATCATGTTCCCTTCCTTGGCTTGTAGCAATCTGTTCTTTCAGGAGAAAAAAAAAAATCTAGTTAGATGAGAGAAATTAAACAGGAAAATCTTTGCTAAAATATATTCTACTGAGTGAAAATGATGAGACCTCATTCAGCCCTATTTGTTAAAGGCATTAAGAGCAATCATTATTTAATCTTCCCTACCTCAATCCAGCTTTATTTTGGAATCCATCTCAAGCAAGATGTCCATATAATTCAGAAGGAGAAAAATCCATGTGTGCCCTAGTGGACTTTAGGGACAAAAAGCTGGAGCATTTTCTCATGCCTTGTAGAGAGCTTTTTTGTTGTTGGGGAGAGGTTATGGGGGTTTATTTTCTGTGTTTTATTTGTGGAATTCTTTATTTCCCAGTAGAGGGGAGAAAGCCATTATAAAAGCCATGGTTAAAAGGTTATATGTGGCAATACTGATTACATGCAGCCTGATGAGAAATGCTGGTCAGTTCTGACGAATAAAAATACTAAATTAGCTTTTAAGTGAAGATACTTTAAAAATCTTGCATGAATGTTCTTGTCACCTACCAATTAAATTATGGTTTCTGTTACACACTGAAACACAGCAATGGCATCAAGACAGTGTCGCTAAGCGGCACTGTGGAGCGGAGAAGTTATCACAGTTAACATTGCCTCATTCCAATATAATGGGGTTAGCAGGAGCAGACACCTTCTTCATCCATTTCTCTGTCTGGGCCTATTTCTCACCCCATAGCTGACTTGTGTTGAAACAGAGTCTCAAAGCAAATACTTGGCATTATTTCACTCTTAATGGGACTCATAGGAAAATGGCTAGAATTGCCCTCTTCACCTCTTCTTGACTTCATGAAGAAGGATTCTGCAAGCTCCCTTGCAAAATACTGTTAGTGCATGCCTTGAACTGACATTACACCATAGCCTTGCTGAAGGTTCATGTAAAAAAAACCCCTCAACATCACCACAACACTCACGTCCTGAGGCACTGTCATCTTGTGGCAGCACTGAAGGCAGAGTCAGAAAAGACTTAGTGGCTATTTTAAAAGGCTTTTCTTTAACAGATCCCTTAAAGGCATTTCCTTCTATTGTCTTTTCAAAGCTGTGTCAATCGTCCATTGTTCTTCAGGGACTGGGCTGACACCATGATTTTTAAGTGAACCCAAATTCGAGCGCTACATTCCACTTTCAATGCCATTTAGGTTCCAGAGTATTCAGATACATAACTTTGAGAACTGGGATTTCAGATCTTGATGACTTTGGAAGTGTTTTTACAGAGTGTCACAAGGCTACAAAGTATGAGCCTCTGCTGAAGAAGAAATTACCTGTTTTCCAAGGGTCTGCAAGGCAGTTCAGCATTTTAGTAGGGTCAGATAATTTTTCCCAACTCCATAGTACAGCTACTCACACATGCATTTTTCATAACAAATAGCTCATCACTTCTTTTTATTGAGCTAGACTATTATCTCATCGAACTTTCCCCATACTTTCTAATTAAGAGAATATATTTCAGCTCCAATTAATGCACCGCAGAACGGTGCTTGCATTGCAAATTTTAAAAAGGACATCAAGTTATTCAAGAGAATTAAAGTCATTTAAACAAATCACTGACTGTACATTGGTTGGTTGGGCCCCTGAAGACTGCATGCTCGGTTTTGATGGATCTACACTTAGAGAACACAGTAGGCAAGATGGTAGACTCTATGTTATGTGGCCTGAAAATACAACCAGGAATAAGGAAAGAGAAGGGTAGCAGGAAAGTTCTATAAATGCGCACAAGATTCTCTAGTACATCCCATTTGTAAAGGTATGGGACACACACCATCCCCAAATAGAAGAGTATAAAACCTAAAGGAATATTTACATACAGAATGATAGAAAATCCAAAACCCTCTCAGCAATCTATGTATCCTGATCATTTCCTGTCTTGCCTTATTTTTCCTTATTGTAATTTGAGGTCAAGCGATTTCTCTGATATCAGAATACAAAGAAAAAAAATCCTTTTCAAGCAGCTTTTTCACATATTTATCAGACCATTCCAGGTAGTATTCTGATTATTTTCTTCCAAACCAACCTGAAGTCCTTCCATTTCTGTTTCTATAAAAACAAATTTATATCTAACAGTTTAAAGCACAAAGTTTATCTGAGATTTTTCACATGTAACCTTTGTCTTCATATTTCCCAGTAGTCCAATACAAACCCAGTGGGCCACCAACTTTATTCTACCTGACACATTGTCTCATCTAAGCGTACAACTTCTCCTTCTATCCTATGTCTCTGAAATAGTTTGTGTTTTTAAAGACAATCTCTCATCCTGTATGGCTTATGGCACATTTCTAGGTCATCGTTATCTACAAACATGGTATATGTCGGGTTTGTTCCACTATTCAGGTCATCAATTAATACAAAGCAGTACCAGATTTGAGATAGATCCTATTCTATACATTCTTCTCATTTCTTCTCATAGTGCTAGGAAATTCAGTTCTGACTTTTCTGTTATTAATTGATTTGCTTCTCACTGGATGTTTTTGAGGAATACTTGTGAATCTAAGTAATTACAAATGGTAAATCAGACAACCTACACTGATTCTGAAAACAAATGCTAAAATTGTACGTGTGTGCCATTAACCATTACTTTATTCCTCCTTTGTATTTTAAGATTTAATGTCTGTTATGCACTCTGAGAGAAGAGGCAGCTATGGAAATTTGAAAAAGCACCATAGAAACACAGGCCGAGACAGCAAACACAATGAAAGAATGAGCACGATCCTTATGGGCCCCTTACAACTCAAGATATGAGTCTATGGTCATGGGAGTTTTTTGAAGTTTTGTTTGGTTTTTGTGGTGGTTGTGTGATTTTTTTTTTGTTTTATTTGCTTTTATTTTTCATACTCACAGTATAAGGATAGTAAAGATCAAGATTTTTATATTATTTTTTTAAAACTTGTTATATAGAATCACTGAAGTAAGGAAGTGGAGCATCTCCTTTATGAGGAAAGCCTGAGGGAGCTGGGTCTCTTCAGCTTGGAGAAGTTGAGACTGAGAGATGACCTAAGTAATGTTTAAAAATACATGAAGAGTGAGTGGCAGGAGCATGGTGCTTGGCTCTTCTCAGCTATGTCCAAAGATAGGACCAAGGGGCAATGGGTGCAAGCTGGAGTAGAGGAGGCTCCATGTAAACATAAAGAAAAACCTTTTGACTGTGAGGATGACAGGGCCCTGGAACAGGCTGCCCAGAGAGGTTGTGAAGTCTCCTACTCTGGAGACATTCAAAACCCACCTGGACACATTTCTGTGTGACCTACTGTAGGTGATTCCTGCTTCGGCAGGGGGGTTGGACTAGATGACCTTTCAAGGTCCCTTCCAACCACCTTCTGTGATTCTGGATTTTCAGACTGCCATGCATTTAAAGACATCTCAAAATAGCTGTTCAAATATAAAGACAATCCAAAACCTCTTCACACAGAATTACTTTTAAAATTTTAAACCAGAGCAACCTAAACCACTGCTCACAGCATAAAAGTTTTCATGCACTATATTTACAGTTTTACCTAATGTGACTGCTGAGATTTTTTAATAAACTTTTTATGGATTCCAGCCTATTCACCTTGAAGTGTCTGGTTTCCTCAGCAGGAAATCAAATAAGTGGTGGAACAGCCTACAGGTAATGCCAGTCTGCTTTCATTTTCACTTTGTTATTTCCTTAATTAATATAAAGACTAAACTTTCACCCACTGAAAACAAGGGAAAAAAATACTAGTACTGAGTATATAAGAGTTTTGTATTCCTTACATCACAATCAGGTAACCCAAAGTTCTTGTTGTGGAAAAGGAAGTCTTTGCCTCACAACCCAGGTTTCTTCTATTTGATCCTGCAGATTAAGGTGTAGACTTTCTGATTATCATAAAAATCTATGAGTGGAGAGGATTGCACTGCCTGAAATTTGTCACTGAGGCAACATTTTTCCTGCAGGAACGCACAAAACAACGTATCGGGAGAAGTAAGCTTTGGTATCCAGCAGAGTTGTGAAGTAATAAACTCACAAGATAATTTTAGAAAGTACAGTACAGTGAAGAACTGTTTCTAAGGAAAAAGGTGTCTCAGACATAAAATTACATTTCAGAACAACTGGAGAAAAAGAGGTAAATTATACTGTTTGATTATTATAGATGATGAGATGAATGGCAGGGAGACTGAGCTGCTGTCATCTTCCTATTCACTGAGTACATTCTAATAATAAATCCCACGAGGAGCATGAAGTAAAATATGAAAAGTGTATCTAAAGCACCCTCAACTGAAGCTTGCTTTGAGAGCCAGAACTGAGGTAGGTACCAACAATCCTAAAAATTTTGTAGCTGCCTGGAAGATGATTCCTCTAGAATCAGTTCCCAATGCGAGGCAAAGACTTTCATCTGAAATAAGCGTTAAAGCCAGTTTACAAGTAAGACACAGATCTAAATAAATTCAAGCTGTTCCCTCTTTTCCTCTAAATTAACAAAAAAAAACCCCCACCCCATCAACCCAGCGCACACAAGTTTGCTGAAAGCAGACCGCTGCTAAGTAAACCTGTGGAGGCACTTTGTAAACAGCCAGACCCATCCAGTGAGCTTTCTGTAAACAGCCAGGTCTGCGGCAGCTGAACAGAGCAGCCTCCTGCGGAAGCCTTTGGTTGATATTTAACAAGGTTACTTTTTAGACCAGCAAATAGTCACAGCTATCATCATTGCAGTTTGATTGCACCAACTAGGAAACTCTTCAAAATCTGAGCCACAGCTTGTTCTGATTTAGAGATGCCATTTGAGGGCTTGACAGGACAGAGTAAATTGGAGAGAAAATCAATAGATCTCCTTTTCAAACACTAAAGGCAACTTATCCAAGGTCCATCCTTAATCTTCATGAACAACCAGGAAAAAAAAAATCTAGTTCACCCTGAGTTTACAAGTAGCAACTCGGCGAGACACACAGAAACACAAACATTTATGCCTTCCTCATTTGCTGCTTTCTGCTTTACACTCACTGCCATTAGCATACTTGGAGAGGTAATTAAACAGATTATGTGAGTGATTTGCTTTCAGAGCCTGAAAGATTTAAGAGCTGTATTTACTCAAAGCAATGTTACAAGTTTTAGACAAATAAATTCCGATTGGCCTTCTAGTTTATAGGTATATCACCATCACTCCCACAGGAATATAATTCAGCTTAACAATTTAGGGTTTTAGTCCCATCTCTCCAACTCTACCTTAAAAATAAATTACTGAAAAACATAAAAAGTGCCACAAAAATAAAGATTTGGCAAAGTCTGATCTAAGTGCTCTTACAAATTGTTCTGTGGAACATGTGAATTCTCAAGCTCTTACAGGCTGAGAGGCAGTGCAAAACTGAAACCCGTTAACAGATCGAGGGCATTTGCACATTTCCTCTACATTGTATGTTCTCTGTAGAAAAGTTCCTTAAAGCCTGTTCTTGATTTCACTGATATAAACCAAAAGTGACATTGTAGGACTTGTATACTAGCAGGACATGAAGGATTCCAAAGCCTGAACCTGGCTAAACAAACTTGAAGAGATTTAAATAGAAAAGTAAAAACTTAATACACTCCTATATTACCAATGACTGTTTCTCAGTGGCTTCAGTAGAGTATGGACGTAAAAGGAGGAAGGTAAACTTTTCAAATACCTACAAGCTAAAGGATAAAACTGGAGAGTACACATAAGGCACCTTGACATCTGTGATTATCATGCAAGCAATATTAGGAATTTTGTTATGGCATGGACTCTGAACAGTTTCCCAAACTCAAATTCAACAGGTTCTTACATAAACCTACAGATTTATTCTCAGAGTTAAACTATTAATTTTTTCCACTCTTACTTTCATATTAATCGTGCATTGAAAAGAGGCAATGTCAGTAGACACTTCAAGAAAAACCAACAGATGAGGTCATTTAAGATTATTATCAGATAAAGATAACATGGCTTGCACATCTGCACAGCTAACAACTGATGGTTTAAATTATGAGTTATAAATAAGGTCCTAAAATTGTTATGTTTTTATTTGCTCTAGAAGTCAGCAGAACATGTTCAAAACATTTTATGCTTTAAAAGTCATAAAAGCCATTTTTGTTTTTATTTTATGAATCCTGGAGGAGGCAGGAAGGAAAGGTGGAAACAAGCTGCACCTAGTTTCTCTGAGTGTCCTTCCTTGCATCCTTGGCAGGTTTTCCTCCATGCATGCCAAGGAACTAATCAAAACCACATTTGGTGGTTTTTACTGAAGGCTGGCAAATAACGGAATAGCATCACCTTTGGCAGGAAGAACTCCATCATTCTGGTCAAACTCCTGTAAAAGTTAGGTCTTCTCAAAGTATTATCTAAAAACTTTTATTCCAGCAGAATATTAGTATCATGAAAGATATCAAAAAGCTATGCACTGGAGGGAACAAGGTCTGAGGAACCCCACAGATTCAGCCTTTGAACTGAAGTGGCACCTGTTTATGACAATCTGTATTCAGCTTTTGTTCTGCAATAAAAAACCCACTATACTGGCCTTAATCTTCGCATATCAGAGGAACCTATCACAGAATCACAGAGCATGAGGGATTGGAAGGGACCTTAAAAATCCAGTCCCCCTGCCACAGCAGGATCACCTAGACCAAGTCACACAGGAACACGTCCAGGTGGGTTTTAAATGTCTCCAGAGAAGGAGATTCCACAACCACCTTGGGCAGCCCGTTCCAGATGTGTTTTGTTTCTTAAACAAACAGAAAAAAAAAAAAATCTCACTTTGTATCAACTGAGAGAAAACAGAACTGAAAAGGTTTTGGCAAAAGCTACTGTTTATTGAGAACACTTATGGAACAAGGAAGGGTGCAATGTGAACTTTAGAGATTTTTTGAACATTGCTTCATGAAGCTGCTAGCAGCATCCCAGTAGGACATATAATCTACAAGATTCTTTACTCTCTTTAATTATATTTATTCAGTAATCATAAAATCATGAGATATGATGATCTTTTGTCTCCATAAAATGATAGCATCTTTCTCATCTCAAAATATATGTTCTTTGTTTTAGTTTCCTATGGAGAAAAAGCTTTTCCTTACCCTGGCATGCTTTATTAAATGATGTAACAATCCAGCTCACTCAAATTATCACAAATTATCTCTTTTAACTCATCTACTGAAATTAGCCTGAAGATGTGATAAAGAAATGAAAATTTTATTACTAGATACAGCTCAGAACTGTAAATCAATTCTTTCAGAAGCCATATAGTGAGAAGACAAGCGGTCTCTGTTCCTGAAAAAAAGAGGAAATGGGAAATTCATGGATTTTTCTATTAAACCTGGAATCTTGTACAAATTCTACTTTTTAAGAAGAGGCAAAAAAGGATAAAGAATGCACAAGGAGTTTAAGCAGTGTTCAAGGATTTCCCCTAGCAGACCCAAGCTCTTGATGACTACAATTGCTCCTTTGCTTGAGTCACTGTAATGAAGCATCTTCACTGTGATCACAGTGAACCACAGACTACACAGTCTGGAGGGGGAGCTTGGTAAACAGATGTAATGGGACATCAATAGTCATGAAGAACCACAATAGCTTAAGGAAACAGATTTTAGATTGAAATAAAAGATAGATATTAGGGTTTTGTGGTAAATTTTAAGTATTTTGTTTCAGAGAGTCTTATAAAACAAGCTTTCAGAGAAAGAACTGGAAAGATGAAGTAGGTGCAAAGATTTTTCTCAAATGGATGTTGGCAGGTTTTGTGTTAAAAATGAATTTATGATAGAAAAGCTTCCAAAATACTAGTCCAAAATTGGAGTCCACACATTTCCTAGTATCTACACCTTTTTGCTGTTATCTCACCCTTCATCCAGAAGAGGACAAAGGCTCACAAAAGCTGATGACTACCTTCTCTGCTGTAGTTTTATTGATTTAGCCCTATTTTGATGTACTTTCTAACATGTTCTGCAACATTGCTCATACCACCGGTTTGCAATTCCCCACTACAGCCAAGACAGCTGTATATAGTGAACTTTAACATGCTAGATGCTTCTCTGTTCTTGGTGCAATTTCTAACACTGGTTTTGACCAGTCCCAAGCTTGCACTGCTATGGTGATCTCTGACCAACCACCTGGACTGGCTTATAATGCTGGGATCTCCAGTATCATTTAAAAGGCTTCCATTCTCATCTTTGTTCCCTCTGCATTTCATTCCAGGGTCACATGCAGTTTATTCTCTGTGGAATAACTTCATGAAGTTCCAGACAGAGCCTAACAAACTTAATACTCATGTAATTAGCTTCACAGAAAGACGCGTGACATTTTCCTAGCAATGATCACACCTTATATTTGAAGTTTCCAGACCATGTGACTGCAATATGGTTGGTATCACCAAGCTAAACCCCATGTGTTCTCCCGCACTTGTGATAGACCTATTCCAGATTATGTACAGTGCAAACACCATTGCTGATGTTGGCAAAGTAGCAGTACAGACGTAGTCACAGATTGCCATGATAACAGCTAGAAATGTTTTGTCACAGCATGCAGAACCCTCCTGAAGATATACAACAGAATTAAAACCCACATCCAAAATCTGGGTCATGAGTACAATGAGAATGAAAATCTATTTGACTCTATTCCTCTGGACCAGAAATCAAAACATGAAAAATTAAAGTGTCCAATATTACTTACTACCAGCATCTAAAAACACGCAAGCAATATTGTGTGCATTTTCAAAAGAACTAGCAAGTAGGTAGAAAAACCTGGCTGCAGCAAGGTGTGCCTTGACAGTGGGGAAGCACAAGTAGCAATTGCTGTTGGGATTACAGCACCACCTAGTGTGTTCTGAAACCCCTCTTAAGAAAAGTTTTCTTACTTCTGACTTAATTTCAATTCTAAAAGCAAACCTAAGTTACTTTTTGTTTTTCATAATTCATAAATTAGTATTATAAAATCGCATTCTAAAGTTTCATTAAATTCATGGAGTTTTAACTCCACATGTATGTCATCGAAGGGCATTACACATTATTACACTATTTCCTGCTGTCGTGTCACAACATAATTATGAATGAAAGGATCTACATGATTTTCTTTTCCCCTTACCTTCTTTTTAAAGAAAGCAACTGAATTTTCCTCAGGCACAGAAGGATGTGCCTCCCTGCAGGAATTAAGGCAGCCCAGTAGTAGTACTGGCTTCCCTCTTCAGCACTTGAACACGAGCTCTCTCGGTTTTCAGATTTCTCAATAAGTGAAAGGACAACCTTGTCTTTTTTTTTTTATCTGGAGAGACTATGGAACATATCCCACAAGAGCAGTTAGGGTATTTTCCCTGCAGAACAGGATAATCCTAGTCTTTTTCTCCTATTGCAGTGTATACTCAAGGGAGGACGGTGGTAGGTAGGGAAGGTTGTCTATCAACTTGCAAACATCAAGAAGGAAAATCAGCATTGGAATTAAAAAGAACAGGCACAGTGGCTGAGCAAGCCTCTGGGTTTTCACGTATTTGTGACGTCACAGTTCAGTTGTACCAGCCAAATTCTGCCAGATATGAAATGGATCTATTGATGGGGGTTTTTATTTTGCTTTCCATAAAAGAAACTGATCAGAAGGATCAGAAAACCACAAGGTTTTCAAGCATTCCATGGCATATCTGTAAGTACTGTTTAAACATACTTAACATTTAGAAATTGAAAAGAGCCATTGAAATCTAGCATGTAAATGTGAATGTGAAGTTGGCTAGGCTAATCCATACCATTGCAAGAGGAAAGCATGCATAGGATTGCACATTTTCTTTTCATTGCTCTTCTGTCTCAAAGAGTGAGCTTATTGCTAAACACAAATGCTGCCAAGCACATCCTTATGTAGATCTTTGCCTTTATGTAGAGCATTGCTCTGTTACTATATATTGTTCAAAGCAAATACCAAACACAGATTCTGGCTTATAAATTAGGGAACTTGCCTTGGAAAAGGAGAAAATTGGTTGCAAATGGTAGGAGTTACCTATCTTTGTACAATCACCTTCTGTTTGGAGCTCCTTTCCAGGAAACAACATATTAACGTAAACTCATAACAGATAAGCTATAAGTGTTGTATAGCAGGACTAGTCTCCTTCCCCTTTGTGGTAATTGGGTCTTTGTGCTGAAAAGAGTCAACTGCACTAGAGACAGCCTGACTGAGTGACAAAAACAAGGCCTCAGAACTTCCCATGGGAAATGTCTTTGTTATAGAAAGACGTTTCCCATGGGAAGCTCCGAGTTCTTGCTTTTGTTCATGGTGTCCCTTGTGCACCGATTCTCAAAACTGGTAAGCAAATTGCTCAAAAGGTGGCTTATGAAGGAATCAGAATCATTGAAGTATAGAGTCATAGAATTGTTTTGGTTGGAAGAGACCTTTAAGTACAAATGTTAACCTATAGCACTGCTACATCATGGCTTATTACCATGTCTATGTGGCCGTTAAATACCTCCAGGGGTGGCAACTGTAGGAGCAGACTGGGAAGTCTGTTCCAATGCTTCTACAATCTTTTTGGTGAAAAAATATTTCATAATATCCTACCTAAACCTGCCCTGGTGCCACTTGAGGCCATATAATTTGGTCCAACTATGATGCAGCCGTAGCCTCTAAGTTAGTGCACGCCAAAGTGGTACAAGACAATTAGCAGTGACCTTGGACTTCAGTGAAGAAAGTGTAACAAGAGCCCATCAGCATACCAACACCTGGTAGTAACTGCAAACATGAAGCCTTAGCACTTGCAGAAGCAGCACAAATATGCTGTTAATGAAGTGCACTTCCTTGCTGCACTGCATTAAGTGCAGCTCCTTAGAAGAAACTGAGCTCAAAAGTAAAAATCACTGAACAGAATTAGCTCTGTTCTAACTCAAACCAGGACACCTCTAAACATTTTTTAAACTAGTATCTTCAAACATGAGGGAACATTCTTCTGAGACAAAAAATTCAAGAAAACTCAGCAACAAGAACTCAACACATTTTTAGGAAAATTACCCTCAGTTTTTGAAGCTGACAAATACAGAGGTTTAGTACATCAACCTGTTTTCAAATATGGCAATATTTAGGAGAAATATCTCAGAGTATACAGATAAATTAAATATTTAAAGACAAAGTTTTACTTTCATCTACCTTACAAAGCAAATTCTAATTAAATTAAGAATTTCATGGAGTTAAAATAACTGAAGTGAGCGTGAAATACGTTAAGAAGGCCAAATGCTCAGAAGTTGATAGTTAAGAATTTATAGACCAGCAGACAATATCTTTCATTGAATACATGAAGTAGGAGTTGCTGAGGTGTAGGTGGAATTAAATTATAAGAAAAACCACATTTGTACTAACTTGGAAATCCTTAGTTAAATTAACATGTCGGTCAACAGTGTGATGATATAAAAGGGTGGAACAAAACCATATCCAAACCATGTACTAATGTTTTTTTCTTGTATATGGGTTACAGAAATATCTGGCTTGTGGCAAGACACCAAATAAAGAAATGCAATGAATCAACCACAGGAAACAGAAGAAAATAACTGAAAACAGGTGTACAATCAAAATTAAAGCTAGTAGCAATTTTAATCGTGCACCAATGGGATGTGTGCACGGAATAAGCCCTGGAGAACGTATTCATCAAAAAAGACAGAAGACATAAACAAAAGAAACAGACATGAAGTGCAAGATAACATTTAGAGTTATTTGTGATATCGTGATGATAAAATATTCTCTCAAGTTAAAAGAAAATTATATCCTCTGAGGAAACAGGCTGTCCTATTTATATGTTGGGTATGGCATGAAATCAATCTTTTTTCCATGGAGCTGACTACAAAGACCACTTGGCAGCTCAGAAACTTGGCAATATTCAGTGGTAGCATATTACAGTGGCATATTTTAAGAACAGCTAAGGCCACCATTTTTCTTCAACTGCATTCATTAAAGATACATTAACCATGAATGCAATTAAAAAACCCCTTTTCTGTGAGTCTTCTTCCATCAGAAGGTGTGTCTAGTCTTTCAACTAAACTTTTCAAGGGAAATAAACACCTTAAAGAGAAACTGTCTTTTCTTGTCCATTATTAAAATATTTGAATAAAGAATTAATTTCTCTCCTTTATCATTTGATAGGTCTTTACTCATAAGACTAGTGTGTTCC
Organism: Rhinopomastus cyanomelas; assembly: GCA_013400115.1. Lineage (NCBI taxonomy): Eukaryota > Metazoa > Chordata > Aves > Bucerotiformes > Rhinopomastidae > Rhinopomastus > Rhinopomastus cyanomelas. The sequence continues at coordinate 254,402 of VXBP01002938.1, read as the reverse complement.
TGTGAGCTAGATCTACAAGAATGAACCACTATCTATAAACAAGGAGAATCAGACAATAGGAAAGAAACAGAAAGTCCGTGGGTACTATTTAAAATTCTTTCAGAGGTCTCTTTTTCCCAGCATATCCGTATGTGTGTCTTGTGGTCTTCCCTCTTAGAAGTTAAAAAGCAAGTCCAGTTGCCTTAGAGACAGGTTAGGTGGAGCATCGACTAAATGCAACATGCTACAGGGAATTTACAGGAAAAATGCATTTAATAAAAGAGTTTGGGATTACTTGAAGTGATAGCCCTCCCATACAAACATTTGCCAGCAACTGAATCAGAGGATCATTATTGATTGGAAGGGACCTAATTCTTCTGCCTTTACTATATAACCTACATTTTTCCCTGAAGTAATTTTTTAAAAACTGTCTGGCTGACTTGCTAGAAGATGGATAATCTGTAAAGACTTGCTAAGTACCTGCTAAACATGTTTTTACATGCATGCTGCGACTGTTATGGTATAAAGAAGCTAAGTATTAATTTGGAAATAAAGCCTGAAAATATGTCCACGGGAAGTGTTATTTGACCTTCTCAGCATGTGAACATTGCAGTGGAACATTTCTGTGGAGCTCATGAGAGTTTCTCCTGGAAACTGAGAAAATTAAGAGATTCAAAAATTACAAAGCACTATTGTAATCACCTACCATGCAAGCACCACAGAAATGGAGCTTACTCAGACAAAAGTACATCGAAGCAGAAGTACTGCCTCTGACAATACAGACTACTGGAATTCTCTGAAGAATAAAAGTAAAAGGATGGATCCAGGCTCCTCTTAGTGTCATCGAATGATAGGACAAGGGGCAATGGGTGTGACCTGGAACACAGAACGTTTCACATAAATACGAAAGGAACTTCTTCACAGTGAGGGTTGTAGAGCACTGGAATGTGCTACCCAGGAGGGTTGTGGAGTCTCCTTCTCTGGAGACCTTTAAAACCCACTTGGATGTGTTTCTGTGCGACTTGGTCTACGTGATCCTGCTGTGGCAGGGGGTTTGGACAAGATGATCTTTTGAGGTGCCTTCCAATCTCTAATGTACTGTGATACTGTGATGTTTCCTTTTGTTTTGTTTTTATTACACATTTGGAAGCCAGGATTAAGTAAGTATTAGAGCCATTCCTGGGTGATCCACTACCTATAACTCTTCTACTGCAGAGATGTGTCAAGTCCTTTAAGGGGACCTACCATTAAACACACTACTTTAAGTAAGCAGATAAGTAGAACCTCATGCCACCTGCATAGATGGAACCCAAAATCTTGTATGCTATCCTTTAAAATATTGCACAAGAACACTTAGTGTGAAAGTACAGAACACATACCTCCCTTCATGAAAGCAGACTCCAGTTGGATTTCACACCTGTCATTTGACTTTCTTCATAATGCCTCCAGAAAATATCTCTTCTTTTCCCCTATTTTGAACCTGTGGATTATTCCCTAAAGCAATGCATATGTGCCTAAAGTTACTGCCATAAGCACAAAATCTGCTGTCATCATATTTAAGCTAACAAGAGACCTATCTTTCTGCTCCAACTTGATCTTTTTCTGTCTTAAGTGAATTAGGTTCAGTCTTTTTCTAGTGGTTGATTGCCCAGGAAACAGCTGTCGGAGAACTGAACTAAGGCTTAAAGCTCTCAGATGTTGATAGATCAGGAGTGAAAAAAATCACTGTAAGACTAAAGAAAATAAAAAGCCACATTGCAAGTGCAGGAGAAAATTATGACACTGAAAAGGTCTAAAGTACTACTGTAAGCCAGTTTGACTGGCTTGCAGGCAGACAATCTCAATTGAGAGATTAGCTACAGATTTTGACATTTGCTCAAGATTCTTCCTTGCCAACATTTTCTGGGTTGCAACTACGCCAGATGGCCTTAGTCCAGGGCTTGTAATCAGTGAAATGTAAAGAAAGGTAACAGTTCTAGCTGAAGAGGAAATAAAGCAAACTTCAGAAACACTAATGACAACCCATGGTAATGGTAACCCATACCCACCCATAGATCTGCTGTATTAATTGAAAATATTAAACAAAAACCCAACAAAACAAACTACATTTGTTGTTCTGAGGTTACAGCTTTTGGAAGCAGAACATGCTTACAAAATGCTAAAGAGCAACCACCATGAGGACTGTAGAATCTTTTAGATTGGAAAAGACATTTCAGATCATTGAGTCCAACTCAGCATATCTAAGTCCACCACTAAACCATATCACTGCACCACATCTACGAGTCTTCTAAATACACTCAGAGATGGTGACTTCACCAGTCTCCTAGACAGCCTGTTTCCATGTTTGCTACGAGTTTCACTGAAGAAAAGGCCCTAATGTCCAATCTTGCACAATATGAGATCATTTCTTCTTGCCCTATTACTTCTTACTTGGGAGAAGAGATCAACACCCACCTTACTACATCTTCCATTCAGGTTACTGTAGAGGGGGATGCTACATGTCTAGTTACTCTGTTCTTTGAAAACTGACCACCACAAATAAATCCCATTGAAAGTTGTAATACATTAATTTCTCTTCTAAGATGTAATTATTTTTCCATTACATAAAGTCTAATTAAGTAACATCAGGCATCTTTCAAATAATTGACTGGACATATTTAAGGTTCGCTTTCCAGTTTTCCCCTCAAGAAACCATACACAAAATTGATGCAAAGTAGGACCAGAGACTCCTTGTCTTTGAACTGGTTTTCATCTTTACAGCACAAAAATGTGAATGGATTCACCCTGACATTGTCCACCAGAAACACAAGTTGCACAGAATCACAGAATCACTCTGGTTGGAAAAGACCGCTGGGATCATTGAGTCCAACCATCTAACCTACCTTACAAGTTCATCCCTAAACCAGATCTCTCAACACCCCATCCAAACGATCCTTAAACACACCCATGGACAGAGACTCGACCACCTCTCTGGGAAGCCCATTCCAGTGCCTGACTAATGCTTTTTGTGAAAAAAATTCTTCCTAAGTCTAAACCTATCCTGTTGTAACTTGAACCCATTCCATTTTGTTCTATCACTAACTGCTTGTGAAAAGAGACCAGCACTGATCTCTCCACAACATTCTTTCAGGTAGCTGTGGAGAGTGATGAGGTCTACCTTGAAGAAGAGGCAGCTGAGAGGAAAGAGCCCCAGCTCTTTCAGTCTTTTGTCATAAGCTTTATGAGGAAATTTCAATATTGTCCGTTCAACAGATTTATTAAGAAAAAAATCCCATTACCAGGTATTTTGTATATCTATGTTACATGATGGACCAAACAATATAATCAGATGTTTAAGATACAAGAAGAAACAAAAGTCAGCTAAAATATTACTAATTGAAGTGAAATAAAGAAAAAGCAAGGAAGGAAGTCAATGCTTTAAGTATTTGACAATTTATATGTAGGCAAAAATGTTTGATGTTCAACACAAACTTTATTTTCTATGACAACTTTTTTTCACTTCAGGCTTAGGCTGTACCTCTACTGCAGATCTATGCCTAACCACACAGCTTCTTCCTGACCAGCTTGCCTTACTACACTCTGGGATATCATTTGCTCTCTTCTCTTCATGTGAGTTTCAGTAACAGACTCCCCAGATATCAACAACATTGGCATTCCAGGATAGAGCTCTATTGCCATAATTGGTAATGGAACACATCACTTTCCACCACATGAATTTAACAGAAGTTCATCTCTTTCTGTGTCTGTGACGCACAGAATTTTTTGAGGGCCTCTCCCAAATGTTATTGTCACTGATACAGATCTGTTTAAGCACAAGGCAGTTTACACCTTGATAGATCAGTATCTGTGGGAAAAAATTCCAGTCAAGCATTTATTACTTCCCCATAACTCTACCCAGCCAGTCATCAATCCATTTCCAAAGTTCATATGTATAAAAGTCTCTGCTTACCAGTTTGGACTTGGAATTGATCAAAGAAAAACACACCCTTTCCCTTTCTTATTTGTTTATTTTTGAAGCACCAAACACCCCACCCTCTAATTCCCAGGAAAATAATTTGACAATAGGCTTTCACACACTGCAGAAGTTGGATAGATATATAGAGATAGTGTGTGCATTTATAATTATCTATAACTTCTCAATTTATTTATGGCTAAAATTGGTTAACACCCTAGTGGGCATTGAGCCGCACAATTCAAGTATCACAATAACCAGAAAGAGCTGCCAAGTTCCAGTACAGGATTCCATAGTCAAGATGGTTTTAACATTATTTTCTACTACAATTAAAGCTACTTAAACAGATATTATATTAACCATTTCCATTTTAAAAGTCTAAACTGACACAGTGTTTTCTGAATCTGAAGCTTTATATTACTTGAGGATATGAATGAAGTCAATATATACAGAAGTACCTTTTTTCCTCCATTATAATTCAGTTACCTCTGTAATTAACGTCAGGGCTTTTGTATTAAATGATTTCTGAATCTTACATAATCTTCTGTGTTGAGAAAATTTCCTGAAGCAACACACCAAATTTCAGCATTATATTAGTATCAAGAAGAAAAACCTAGAAGAATAGAATAGCTAGTGCTCAATCCATTATTCAGCCACCAGGATGTGCATAAGAACAGCAAGGAGAAACCTTTAAATAACAAATACTCAAAGCTTTGTTGCTTTTGTCATTCAGAATTAATTTTGTTGACTGTGATTAGATGCTTCACAAACAATGAGGACAATATTAACACCTGTTGTTAACATCCAAGAAAGGACAAGAGAATCTGAAAATGTATTGCAACAGAAGCTTGTGTTATGGGCTTTTGGAGTTTTCTTTCATAGAATCATAAGGGATTGGAAGGGACCTCGAAAGATCATCTGGTCCAATCCCCCTGCCACAGCAGGATCATCTGACTAGAGGAGCCATGGAATCAGAGTCACTCAGGGTAGGAAGGAACCATCATCCAGTTCCAACATCCCCAGCACAGGCAGGGACAACCCACCCTAGACCAGGCTGGACACAGCCCCATCCAGCCTGGCCTTAAACACCTCCAGGGATGGGGCCCCAACCACCTCCCTGGGCAACTCATTCCAGGCCTTCACCACTCTCATGGTGAAGAACTTCCTCCTCACATGCACTCTAAATCTATCCATCTCCAGCTTTGCTCCATTCCCCCAGTCCTGTCACTATGTGCCATCCTAAATTGTCCCTCCCCAGCCTTTTTGTAGGCCACTTTCAGATACTGAAAGACCACAATAAGGTCACCTGGGAGCCTGCTCTTCTCCAGGCTGAAGTGCCCCAATTCTTTCAGTCTATCCTCATAGGAGAGGTGCTCCAGCCCTCTGATCATCCTCGTGGCCCTCCTCTGCACTCTCTCCAGCATGTCCACATCCCTCCTGTAATAAGGGCTCCAGAACTGGACGCAGCACTCCAGGTGGGGTCTCAGTAGAGCGGAGTAGAGGGGGAGAATCACCTCTCTTGACCTGCTGGCCCAGGATCCAGTTTGCCCTCTGGGCCGCAAGTGCACACTGCCAGCTCATGTTGAGCCTCTCGTCCACAAGCACCCCCAAGTCCTTCTTCCCAGATGCAGGACCTTACACTTGGTCTTGTTGAACATCATGAGGTTGGACTTTGCCCACTTCTCCAGCCCCATATCCTTTCAGCAGTTCCCCTAAGGCCCTGAAGTCCCTCTTAATTGATCATGAGCCTCTCATTGATGCATCATTACTACCCACTTGAAAGAACAGAAGTGGGTAGTAATCCAAAGGACTCACGAGGTTGAGGACTTTAACCAAAATGTCCCCAACCCTGGCACCAGGGAGGCAGCAGACCTCTCTATGGAATGGGTCAGGTCTGCATATTAGGCCCTCTGTTCCCTTCAGTAGGTAGTCTCCCATAACAACGACTCTTCTAGGTTTCTTTACAGGATTGATCATGATGGCTGACATGAGGCTTCCTGTCTTTTGTGCAGCTACCAGGCTCTTTGAATCCTCCTTGTTGTTAATGATCTGCTCTTCCCACAGAGTGTTGTACCTATTGTGCAAGTGCAGTGCAGGTTGAGAACTTCCTAGGGTAGCACACTTGCTCCATTTTAATTTTCTTTTATTCCACCTGACGGAGACCTGTACCCATTGACCCTGGTCCTGTGGGCTACTGCATAGAGGCTGAGAGTCTTGCTGCAGGGAGGTCATTGGACCCTCTGAGCCACCAAAATTCAATCCTAGATCAGGTTTTGTAGATATTACACTATGGAAATAGTCAATTTCCCTTTCACAATCTCTTATAGTTCTCAGTCTTTCCATCTCTTCCCGTAGCTCAGCCATCATTGTCATCAGATCATTGACTTGCTCACATCTAACACAGGTGCTGTCCCTGCCACCCCCCATATTTAGTGCCAGATTCCAGCACTCACTGCAACCACCTGCCTGAACTTCCACATGATTGTATGTGGTCTGTGTTTGGGTGGCCACTGATTTTCTACTGGCCCTTGACCTAGTAGTTACCATGTCTTGTGGTAATAGTCCTGTTCATCTTGTAAGGTTTTTGTTTTGGTTTGTGTTTCTCCCAGTTAATATTGAGATATGTGTGTTTAAGATACAAGGGACAAAAACAGACCTTCAGCCTCGGTATGGCAACCTCTCAAACACTGAGAGACATCCAAGTAAAGACTCTTATCAGTGCATCTAGAAGTGAGCAGGAAGTACCAACCCACTGGACCTCCACCTATTACTTGTTTGACAGCTGTGAGTTAACAGTATGAGCAAGCAGACAATAGGCAAACGTGATGGGGTCATCCTTAACGCAGGCAAATGAAATCTGATAAAACACAGGATTTTACAAGGCTGCTAATGAAGGCACTCAGAAAATAATGGAAGGAAGACACGCACTCTACCCGTCTTTTTTTCCAACACTTTCAAATGTCTTGCAACAGGACTTAAAATTTTAGATGGAACAATATGCAGATGAATTCTCTTCAAGCCTTGAGCACAGCCGAATACGAAATCCCTTCTCCATTTGCTTTCATGAGTAAAACCCACAGCTCAGCTCCTGACGAGAGAGATCTACTGGAATGAAGGAAATTGAATGAGATCTCATTACTAAGCCTTAGTTTTAACAACTATCACAGAACCATAGAATCATTCAGGTTAGAAAAGATGTTTAAGCTCAAGTCCAACCATTAATCAAACTCTGCCAAGCTCACCACTAAACCATGTTGATTATGCTTAATACAGTCAGTTAACCACTACAGGTTTCTTTTAGAATGCTCTTGCTCAGAAACAAAGTCTTAAAAAACCCAAACAAAATCCCACCCCTCCTGCTATTTCACTCTTTCAGGTGCCATAAAGTGACCAAACCAGCTTATCCATATTCAGTGGCAATGACTCACTTTGAGTCATAAGTGCTCCAATATTGTTGAGTGAGAAAAAGACAAAAAAAAAATCTTGAGGGAAAATATTTATCCTTCAACATATTGCCCATAAAAAAGGCAGGAAAGCAACAAAGAGTGCTTAGTCATCTGCATGTGTACTGATATCAGTATACTTTCTAAGGTTGGCATGGGAGTTAGACTTCAAGGTCCTAAGACAGTGAAACATAATCAGTTTCAATCAATCAATATACAAAAATATTCTACAGCAATGCAGATTAAGATAGTATAGATCTTCTTTTCAGATACAAGAAGAGCATATAGAATCACAGAACAGTAGAGATTGGAAGGGACCTCAAAAAATCATCTAGTCCAATCCCCCTGCCACAGCAGGATCACTGAGACCAAGTCACACAGGAACATATCCAGGTGGGTCTCCAGTGAAGGAGACTCCACAACCCCCCTGGGCAGCCTGACTAAGAATATTTATATCTCAAAAGTCACAGGCACTAGAGAGAGTGGAGTTTGTCTATATTTGAGGTGGGACAAAACGAATATTGAAGAATATATAACTATTATATCACACATTTTGGTATGTACAATATATCATAAACAAGGGTTTAATGTCATGGGCAGTGAGCAAGCATGCCAGAATCCTCCTTGAGTCAAGGTCACCAAAGCAATAGCATAACTACGACGTATGCTTCAGAGCAGATAGCCAAGGCTCTGTGTGCAGATAGGACTAATTAGAACGGAACTTTGGGAGAAACAGAAGAAGCCTTTTCTTTTTCCTCACGGATGAAATGGAAGCAGTCTGTGCTAATGAATTCTGATACTCCTCTTTAAGCTAGCTAGACCTTTGTAACATGTGAAAAGATGACGGTGTTAGTAATAACCTCTGTCGGGTTTTAGACCGCATAAAGAGTACTATCACTGTAGCTGGGTGTTTGCACAAGGGAAAAGTGCACGCAAAATGCTGATTGGGGTCATAATTATAAAGGAAAAATTTATGATGACTAGGATATCCTGCCTCCACCCTATCATGTAACTCTGCCTGCCTACCTAAACAAATAAAGTGTTGTATGATTTACACTCCTTAATGTTAACTAACCTTCTTTACTTGTTTCCTTTTGAACTCAAATAGTTATTTAAAACATTTTTAATTAGTATTTCTAAAATGTATATTAAAAAATGAACCCATAAAACTATTCTTTGCAAAATAAACTTTGACATTGGGAAAATGTATTACGCATTTCAAATGCTATAGTAGACATAGTATTTCTGAATATTCAGATAGCATTTTAAGAGCATAGATTAATCTTACATATAAACCATGATGCAATATTCACAAGTAACATCCAATAAATACTATGAAAAACATGTGTATGCGTGTGAGAAAGAGATGAGGAGTTAAACATAAAAATGCAGTTCTTAAATAAAAAAAATAATTTCTATGATTTTGACAAAACCTAACATGCTTACGTCAGCCCATCAAATTATTACTTGGTCTGTCTTCAGATCAGAGACTTGCATAATCTCAGGGTTGTGAAGTCCATCTAGAACAAGGAAAGACTACTTTTATATGAAACATTGGGGATGAGTATTGGTAAAGAAGTTTCCTGACACTACATTAATTGTGTTTCTGTGTTCATCACCAACTGCCTCAAAAGCCAGAAAATATGTGATGATTTTAAGAATCAGGTACTTTGCAACATGACATTAGGCTTTAGAAGTTGTTCAAACCCTTTTCCTTGACATCATGGGCCTGGGGAATGCATCCACTGAAATATCAGTCATCTTCTAATGTCAGATTAGTAGTCAATTCTTTGTAAAAGAGTGGTTAGTTGCTCCCTGGGTGAAAAAGATACCATTTATTCCTACATAATGGGGATATAAAATCCTAGAAACCTCATACAATTTTCAGTTTCATAAACAGATTTCTGTCTCTTATAGAAGTGGTCATTTGCAAAGGCTAAGGTTAGAGGCAAATAAATAAATTGGAAAAAAATCTAACCTTGGCTAGAGATCCTACTGTTCTTTTACAAATTATTTTGATTACTTGTTAAGAAGGCTGGCAGTAGGTAGAGAAGACTTATTGGGTATAACTTTAGATTTTAAAGTATCGTGGTTTCCCAATTAGTGTTTGGATTTAAAAGAAAGGAAGGTATTTTCAACATCTACTCAAGTACAGGATATTGACACGTTTGACTACTAGAAGCAGATGAACACCACATGACATTCACCAGGACTATTTTGACATCCTGACAAGAATGCCTTTCACAGTAGTTCTTAGCCCGAACACCAATGTGTGTTGATAAACACTGAAACATAAATGATTGTAGTTGATACATCAGATAAAGATTTATATCTTTACAAGCTCCTATTAAATTTCAGACTGTGAAAAACCACCCAGTTGTAACAGCTGTAATGATTCCACATAACATTTTTCTTGCTAGTTTCATTTCTAGTTTCATTTCTATGCTTGGAGACAGTTTAAATTGCTGTTCAGGTACAGTTTCAGGCAATAACATTTGAAACTAAAATCTTTTATTTATGACCTAATGGAAACTAGGCTTTGAACATTCCATTTGAAAAAAAACCTAGACTGTCCTAGAAATCCATTTATCTCAGCTAAAGATTTATCTCTGAAGAAACATCTTCCTTTATATTTCAGAATAGGCCAGCAACAATTATGTGATGTAAGAATTAAGCTTCTTAGATTTTCTGTGGAGTGTTTCTGGCTTTGTTCTACATTTATGTGGAATACCCAAAGCACAATATAGCATTGTGTATTTTTTTACTATCACACTAAATCTTCCAGTTTGCTACGTGACTGAGAAGCTGATAACTAGCTGAATGTCAAAGCACAGCTACTACTTCGCAGCCTGCAAAGGTGGCTGATTGCGATCGCTTTGTGCGCATACCAAAACTAATCACTGGGTTGGACATTTAAGAGAACAAGTACTGTATGACATTCCAGTAGAAATAAAATTTAGCTCTTCCTCTCCTTTGATCTTTATTGATATCCAAGTTGTCATTTAATCTGAAAACTCCAAAAGCATTTAAGTACAACCCAATCAAAAGCATGGTGTGAGCAGAACATTACAATAGACTAAACTTAATTAACCAGTGAAATTAAAGCTTCTTTCCAATGGAGGAATGTACTTTAAGGTCTGGCTCTGTGATTATCTTGATTATCTTTCTGGCCTCCTTTCAACCACTTATTATCTCTGTTTCAGATGAAATAAAGGGTAACAGACATCCACCTTAACTTAGTTTGTTTTGGCATAGCAGTCAGTAAAAGACTTTAATTTACGTATGATATGATTTGATAGAACACATTGCAATTACTGAACAAAATATGCCATTGCTCTCATTAAGTCCGGCCAATAATTTTTTATTTTCATAAATCCACAGATTCTTTTCCTCATCCTGTGAATTTGTTTCCTAATTATTCATTCATCAGTGAAAATACAGTTACTCCAGAAATCACACTGGATTTCTGGAATGTTCTATTTAGCACACATTTAGCATTTTAATTTACAATAAATGGGAAGAGTATTTTAATCAGGACTGTTTTCAAAAGTTAAAAATAAACGTAGTTGCAGAACAAATGTGTTTTACAGGACAGCATTTATAGTCACCTAATCATTCAACAAATACCTACTTCAAACAACAGTACAAATCATTTGATTTAGATATCCTCTTGGTGATCTAGTCAAGCAAACATTTTAAGACCAAGGTGCAGAATCTGAGGTGCAAGGAACTGAGTGCCGTGAGTTTCTCAAACTCTTCTAATAAAACAACAGCAAAATGAAGTGACAGGAAGTTTTGTTACACAGTAAATGAGAAATACAACCTTATCTACCTGTCTGTTGATACAAAAGCAGAATCTAGGGAGAAGAATGCTTTGTTTCTGTTATTCTATCCAAGCAATTAATTTTGACCACGTTCCTTCTTTGGAAAACAGATTTTTGGCATCAAGAGTGCCAAGAACTTTAAAAGTCTAATCTTTAAGAAAAGCAGTCTAATAGATAGTATGTTTCTGACTTTCCTGATTTCATAACAACCTTTATCACTTATATCCATTCTGCCTGAAGCCCTATGAGCCTTGTTAAAAGCATTGCTACCATGGCTGGATAAATAACATAGTGCCAGCTGAATGCAGTGTTTTTCAAATATTTTACTTGCGTTGCACAACAAACAACAAGTTTTTGTATGTTTTACAGAGGCATCATTCTAGCCTGTGTTCTGTCAGCTAGCAGATACTGCTTTGGGGTGAAATAATAAACTAGACAAACTGTTGACCCCATCAAAGAAGCTTGGGGTCAATCCATGACATGGCCTACTTTCTTACTCTTTCCTATGATTTCCATTATAAAATATACTCCTTAAAAAACAAAAGTACTTCCAACTCTGTTGCAAGAAGCAGATGAGGAGTGTTGGTCACCAAAGCAATGCATCAACTTCACTTATTTGGGCTCACCCCAAAAGTCCATCCCGCAAATTCTTTTTCTAGTTTTGTCTGTCATGTGTCCACTTGCACCATAATTACATTCTAGAGAATATTGTCAACAAAAATAAATACATAAGATAAATAGCAAGTCTTAGTATCAGCTCACTATATAGCCTCCTGTTGCTAAAAGATGACCTCTCTTCACAGAATCACAGAACATTAGGGATTGGAAAGGACCTCAAAAGATCATCTAATCCAATCCTCCTGCCACAGCAGGACCACCTAGACCAAGTCATACAGGAACATGCCCAGGTAGGTTTTAAAGGTCTCCAAAGAAGGAAACTCCACAATCCCCCTGGGCAGCCCATTCCAGAGTAGAGCGGGAGAAGAACATCTCTCGATCTGTTAACCACCCCACTTCTGACCCACCCCAGGAAGCCATGGATGAAATATACAAGGTAAATAACTTGCTAGTGGCAGAACACTGAAAACCTCACAATACGACTTGCTTACATCTCATTTACTTGATGTACAATTCACATATATGAACCAATTCTGATTATTATCCTCTTTTATAAGATGAACATCAGTTAGGCATCTTTATTATTGGAAAGTCATTAAGGTGTGATGTATATAATTTACAGTTATATTAAAGGCTTCCCAAGCTTTTCCAAAGGTTTATATGGGATCAAGAAATCCAGATTAAAGCAATCATTACATGTTGTCTAAAAGCGTGAACTTCTAGTTTGACTTTTATTTGCCACATCACTCAAAGCCATGTTTCATAATAAAATATGAATATGAACACAATTATTGATAGTAATAAGGATAACGTCTTTTAATTTTCTCTAAACTAAGCTAAACTGTTAGGTAAGTGTTGGATGCACTGACTGGAGACAAGGTTCTGTTCAAAGCTTATTAAATTCAGTGGCAAACTGTAAATATCAGGACTGGTTCCAAGATTCTCTTCCAAAATTTAAAATGAAGGCTTTAATTTTCTGTCACTATCCTCAGGCCTTATGACACCACAGATGGCTTTAAAGTGTCACAAGACAAAACATGGAACAACTGTTAACAACACTTTGGGGACATGAAAGAAAACAATTTTGTTCAAGTTTTAGTTTTTAATATGGACCAGGCTACCTAAAAAAAACCTGAGGGATATTCACAGAACCAAACTATACATTTTTTTCCATGTTCAATACATGTTTTTTCCATTAAATCTGTGCTTGGTATTGTAATTTGTCCTTAAACAGCACTTACAGAGATAACATTATAAGTTGCCACGTAACAAATGAAATTTCCTCTTATTGTGAAGAAGAAAACACTCCCTCTTAGTCACAGTGGAGAAGAGGGGTTGAACACAGTTACAAGACTGACTTTATTTAGTTATGGTTGCCAAATTGGACCACATTCATCGAGTATTTCAAGCAAGTTCCTTTCTTAAACTGTTTCAAGTGTTTCATTTTTTTCAGTACAGTTTAATTACAAGAATGGCAGATCAACACTGGAAGTTAACTGCAGCACTGAGTTGAATCACAGAATGGTAAGGGTTGGAAGAGACCTTTGAAGATCCTCTAGTCCAACCCCCACTGCCACCTAGATAAGATCACACAGAAACACATCCAAGCAGGCTTCGAATGTGGAGTCTGAGAGTCCACACCTCTTACAGCCTGCACTAGCACTGTGTCATCCTCTCAGTAAAAGAGTATTTTCTTATGTTTAGACTGAGCCTCCTGTTTGCCAGTTTGTGCCCATTACCCCTCGTTCTGTCTCTGGCTGTTTGTTTGTGCTGTCTAGTTTGGCCAGTAAGGGGCTGAAAAGCATAAACACGTAACAGGCTACTAAATGCTGCAAAAATTACTTGTCTGAGAAAGAAAAAAGGATCACATGCCACAGCTTTTGACTTGGACATAAGACAATACTTTCAAAGCTTCACTGTTTCCAACTCCTGCCTGGTCTCAACTTTGAAATGTCACCTTTGACTTCCGGAGTACCAGCTAAGGAAAAGCTAAGCTATGGGTAAATGCAAGGAGGGCTATAAGCCCTACAGAGAACAGGCCATTCTGGGAAACAGCCGCCTTGGATCAGACTCACCACAAGAACAACAGATACCAAAAAGAGAAATGTCACCATGAGTAATTTTTCAGTCTCTTCACTGTCCTGTAATTTCTACTGGTGCAACAATGGCAGCACAGAGTCCAAACATCAAATAAAATAAAGCAAGAGTATATTGTTATGCCCATAACTCCCACCTAGCAGCAAGGTTAACTCCAAACCTCTTTGGATTTATTAAAATAATGTTATTTACTCTTCATAGACTAATACTTCATTAAATTTTTCTCTGCCCAGCTCTCCAGCCTGTCCAGGTCTTGCTGAATGGCAGCACAGACTGGAATTATGGAATCAGTGCAAATTCCTTGGGTGTTCACTTTCAAAGTGAATAAAATACACAGAAGAAATGAACAGTTCAGTTGAATATCCCCCACAGCATTAATAAAGTTACTGTTAGTAGCCAAATGGTTTGCAGATCTTTAAGTAACATGCTACACTAGTATCTGAATTCAGCCTGGTGGACAATGTCCAAGCTTTCCCAACACACTCTCTCACTCTGATGTCTCCTAAAGCCTGAGAGCACAGTGCACACTTCTTGCAAATAGTTAAACTTGAATGAACTCCAAATGAAAAGTAATGATTTTTCCCCTCTTACACAGAAGGCCAGACTGTTGTTAATACCTCTGACAGCGTCAAGTCAGGCTGTCAAAATGCATTTAAATAATTTCATAGCCAATTCTTATAGCTGATTAAAATATTGCTAAATGGCACCATCTAGAGCACTAATCAAACCAACCATTACAGATATGGTCTGAACAATGAAACCACTGAACTATCCGGAACATGCTGGTCTACAAGTATGTCGTATTCAGTTAATCACTGTTAGAGTTAGTTCACATTCAGATGTTCAATTGGAGGTTATGTTTTGATATTATATGAAAGAATCAAAATGATCCCTTAAACTTTCCCAACAATACTGTGAATAGTCTGACACCTTCATCACGGTATAATTTTAACCAGAGCAGACAGTGGTATGCAAGCTCGCTTTAGTCTGTGATAAATAACTAGTATTTGAATGAGCTGATATCTAGCAAGAATAGTTGAGCGGCTGAACAGGGAAGTAAACAGAATAATAGGATGGTTTGGGCTGAAAAGGAACACTAAAGGCCATCTGGTCCAACCGTCCTGTAGTACCAGGGACAGTTTTAAGTAGATCAGATTGCTTAGAGCCCCACTCAACCTGACTTGAATATTTTTGGATATGGGGCATCTACCACCTTCCTGGGCAAACTGTTTCAGTGTTTCACCACCTTAATGGTAAAAAATTATTACTTATCTTGAGTATAAATCTACCTTCTGGTAGTTGAAAAGTATTAACCCTTGGTTAACAGACTTCTTTACAATGTTTGTCACTATCTTTCTTATTCTTACAGGCACTGAAAAAACGAGCCTTCATAGAATCATAGAATCATTAGGGATTGGAAAGGACCTCAAAAGATCATCTAGTCCAATCCCCCTGCCAGAGCAGGATCACCTAGACCAAGTCATGAAGTCAGTCAGGGTTAGAAGGGACCACAGGATCATCCAGTTCCAACTCCCCTGCAGGGACACCCCACCCTAGATCAGGCTGGCCAGAGCCTCACCCAGCCCAGCCTTAAACATCTCCAAGGACAGGGCCTCCAACACCAATATTCTTAGCCTGCACTCACAGCAGAGGCTTTCCATCCCTCTGATCACTTTCATAGTCCTTCTCTGGGCCTACTCCAACAGTGCTGAGGGCTCTAGAGTTGGATACAATACTCCAGATAGGGTCTCACCAGAACAGAATAGTCAGGGAGTAACACCTCCCATAACCTACTGGCCATACTTCTGATACAACCCATAACTTCCTTGAGAGAATTCAACTATGAATTGAGCATACACACCACAGCACTCTTCATCATAAGATAAAGTGGTTATCTTTAAACGAATTTATCTGGTTATCAGACAGTTACAACAGCAGACACCAGAAAATGCCCAGCAATTTGCATGAGTTTAAACCTGCCTTTACTAAGCCTTTCATTACTAATCTTTCCTTAGCACCACTTCAGTCCAACAATACTGCCAACTTCTTTAATTCCTTCTTTACTTTCTCAAGCTTCTGTGTTCATTGCACAGAATTAAGTCCAGAATAAGAAAAAATAATGATTTTGAGATCAAAGGGTGAGTCTCGCAGTCTAATGTAATTCCCATTATGGACGCTGGAACTTCTAATCTACATATTAGTGGAACAAACAGGCTGTAACTGCATGGTAAGTGTGACAAAAACAGCTTTTACAGCTTTTCCTTTCCTACAGGTCTGAAAAATACATTGCACTTCAAGTACCCACACAGAATATCACTGTGTCATAGAGATGGTTTTTAGAGGGCTAATTCTGTTAGAGATCTCTTTCCTAATGAAATCAAGATATTGTATGAAGCTACTTAATATGCCCACCCAATATAAAAACTGCAGTGAACACAGCGGTGTGTATTTTTTTATGTGCCTGAGTTTTTCAGTCATCTTTTATTTCTAACAAGCAGAAAGAACCCCTTCAAGGCTTTTATCGATTGGAAAGCCTGTTGTTTTCTTTGGAATCAGATTCAAAAGAAACCACTTGGCACATAACCCACAACAAGCACTGGCTAATCCGTCAATATGACAACGCAAACCCTGTAGTCCTCAGCACTGCACTATGAAACCTGCAGGTTAGAACCAAATGATGTTCTATTGCACTTTTTGTGGATTCATGCAAGTATAATACAAGGCTGCATCTGACTTCAGAAACTGAAGAGGTAGGTGGAAAACAAAGCGCCAAAATCTTGGGAAGTAACAATTTTCCTTTATAGTGGATCAGAAAGCCATATGGCAGCCCGTGATAAAGTTTTAGGCGCAAAGTTTGTTATTTTGTACAGTAATTCTTGTTCTGCTGCAGTCCAGCAAGAAAAGTGCAAAAGCTGATGCGTGGCATTAAATCACATGCAACTGCCAGGGAACATTGGTCTGAAATGAGTGGAAGTGGCTTGCATTATGTCACTTATTTGTCATGATATAGATTTCTGCACACTCGTAACTGCTGGAAAAAGTTTGTAATTGGGGAAAATCCTGCAATTTTGTTTTTATCAGGAAACTAAAGTCAATATCCAGTTAAGAAAGCAACACCCATGGAAAGAAAGGAACAATACAATCAGCCAAGCAGAGAGCAGTATACAAACAGAAGAAAGATTTTAATTAACTTTCTATTGCCCTTCAATTAATTTAGAAGTCACACTCCCACAGTGCTTACATTTTCACCAGCTGAAAACTAAAGGTGTTCGGTTTTAAAAAGATCTACAGAAAAGAGGTCAGTGGTAGGATGTGACCAAGAGTTTGCAAAGATGAGAAAAACTGAGAATGGAGACAACCTGCACAAACATCCTCTGGTGGGAAACCCAATTAAATTTCAGAATTACTAGGGATTACAAACATTTTTCTAGATCAGAAAATACTTACTAGATACCAAAACCACAAATGTATTTATATTATCTCAACAACCAAACAACACACATGAAAATTTCCTTCTGGAGGAGAGTGTAAGTGCTCACCTAAATATTTTTTCCATATTTATTGTCTTGAAGAAAAATCTTAAATGTACTTGAATGCAACCATTCATAGCACTTTGCATAAAGAAGTCACCAAAACAATGCCAGAAATATACTTGAAGTCAAACATTTATAGTGTTTTCCATATAGAAGTGATCAACACAATGCCAGAAATTAAAAGTAACCAAATCACAGCATCAGAGAACAGCCGTTGTTGCCCAAATGATCATAAAATTTATCGACATCAGAAAGACAAAAAACAGAAGCAACATATTGGTATAATATTAAACCAGTGAAACGAAACCTCTTCATGTACTCTAATTTTGGCCACACTGCAGAACGCCTTCTGTCATGTAAGGTGCTGAATTACAGCTCTTAAACACATTGGATGAGAAAAAAATATTTTAATGCTTTTTAGTAGTAGATACCCTGTAGGTCTCAGACCTTTAGCCTACTTCAGGCTAAAGCTGCATAGTTTTGACAAAAGAAAAGAACAAGCTGGAAACTTCCTTCTCCCAGCTACAGGAAAGGCATTCTACAGCTGTCTGTAATTCAGGTCTTTGATCCCAGCTGAACTGTGTGTCTGCGGACAGGTTTACCCAATAACCTGAAGTGTACCAGCTAAATACATCACATGGTGACCTAAAAATCCACAGGAAACCTTTGTCTGATGTGTTTTGTCACAGATGAAAACATTCCACTGACAAAAATCAAATTTTTTGAGAACAGTAGAAGTTTGACAGTAAGAAAATTGCCTCTAGTCCCTGGTTTCAGGATGATGCTTTTTGTCTTTTTTCTTAATTTAATTTTTCGAAGAATACCTGTAAATTACTTACAGAAATATAGCTCAAGCCCTATTAACTGTCTTCACATTTCTGGAGTGGTTTTTTTTTCCTCTTTGTTTTTAATGTCTCTCATTCTTGCAGACCTGTTTCCGGTTCAATTTGCCCAGCAATCTTCACTGAATATATACCTCTATCTTCCCTTCCCATTCTGGAGTTAACACTACTCAGTAGTAGCAGCAGTAACATGCACACCACAGTTCAGATGGTCCTGCTCTAACCTGAATTACTTGGAGCTTCCCCCAAAGTTACTAGTTTCTTCTTACCTGCACAGTGGCCCATTTTTCTTATTAAATGGCGTTTTCCTGTGAGCCCTGCAGGAGAGAGATGAGAAAACAAGAATTAATTTGGATTAGTATTTCAAACCCCTCTCATTTAAGATTACATTGTTTTAAGTTTGAAAGTGTTTGACTGATTTATTACAGTGTGAAAGCACAGGCACTCTGGCTAGTTTCTGTGGCCGTGTTTGTTTTATGTTAAATCCAAACCAACTGACAGAATTACTCTTGGCTTACATGTCTGTATATTCATTAATGAAAAAATAAAGCCTACCCTATGTATATTTCAGTTGGCAAATAGCAGATCTCACCTAAACAGAGTGAAGTTTCTGAGGAGGTCCCCAGTTTGTTCAAAAGCTTTTACTGTTTTTGCAGCGGCTTTCTACCCACATAAAGACATTTACTGTATCAAAGGATTTCAGATTTGTCATACAAAAATAGGTTTTGCATTAGCTTCTATGTTTGGACTCTTTCTCCCTCTGTGCATAATCTATAAATTATAAGCTGCAATGTCACATCAGAATTCTAACAACCTTAGAAAATGGAACTGACATATAACATCATGGTGGGTTGACCCCAGCCATCAGCGAGACCCTCACACAGTCACTCACTCCCTTCCAGTGAGAGGAGGGGAGAGAACTGGCAGGGCAAAAGTGAGAAAAACTCCTAGATGAAGATAAAGTTTATGAAGTGAAGAAAACCAAAACCAAACAATAAACCAAGTGCTGCAAAGGCACTCACCACCTCCCACGAGCACACTGTTGCCCAGCCAATCCCCTAGAAAAGACTACCTTGGAAAAAAGTCCCTGCTGCCAATTTTATTGCAGTGTGACGTTACATGGAATAGAATATCTCTTTGGTCAGCTGTCCCAGCACTGTCCCCTCCCAACCTCTTGCCCACCCCTAACCTACTTCCCGGGGAGACTGAGTGAGAAACAGAAGATGCAAGCAATAAGCAATATAAAAACTATCAATGTTATCAACACTGTCTTGGTAAAAAAATTTAAAAATCACAGAATCACAGAACATTAGGGATTGGAAGGGATTTTGAAGGATCATTGACTCCAATCCCCCTGCCAGAACAGGATCACCTAGACCAAGTAGCATAGGAACATCTCCAGGTGAGTTTTAAATGTCTCCAGAGAAGGGGCTCCACAACCCCCCTGGGCAGCCCCTTCCAGTGCTCTTTCACCCTCACTGGGAAGAAGTTCCTTCTTATATTTATGTGGAACCTTGTATGTTCCAGCTTACACACACTGCTCCTTGTCCTATCATTACATATGGGCTGCTATGGACAAAACGAACACAGAATCCTTTTGTTGGCAAGAGGTCTTAAAGATCATAAAGTCCATCCACTAACCCAGAGCCACGAGGCCATCACTAAATACATTTCTCAGGGCCCGTGGGATGCAGTAAGAACATTAAGAAAGAACAAAAAGTATATTTAACTGCAACAAGGAATGACAAAACACTCATCTACAAAATAGACTGCCAGTACATTTGTTCTAATATCACTCAAAACTACAAGCGTCTTCAAAAAGTATTTCACCATTGCCACACAGACAAGAAATAAGGTTCTGTAAACAGCCTTTTCTAAAGGCTTCCCTGGAGCTATCATTTGCCTTCTGTTATTAGGAAAATCAGTTAACATGGCAGCTAGAGCTGGGATGCAGATGAATCAAGGCTTAACACAAAGCTGCCCCAGTGGAATGTTTAATAATAAGTCACAGAGTTAGTTCACTTTGTTTCAAATGACATTTGTATACTTCATCAAAGGAAGTGCTTATAATGTACAATCATTTTTATTTTACCGCTTAATGCCTATAAAAAGTAAATGACTGGCAGCAGGAAAAGAGGACACAATACAAACCTCCTGTCCCATCAGTGACCTCTACCATGAGTTACAGCTACTGCCTCCTGCAGATATTGGAGTTTTTACTCACCCTCTTTCATCCTAAAGCAGTGCCCAAATACTGAATGAAGAGGAAAACACAAGTGGCTGTACCAGCCAACTTAGTGAAATGAACTTTAAACTGAGGGCTCTGGGGGGTGGTGTCCAAAATGGAAATTATCAGGTAAACATGCCCACCTGAGGAATACACCTTGGAAAGAACCAGAAGGCAAATCAGTCTTCCTATGTAAGAAGTGATTATTTTTAATTTCTCTGCATAGGTGATCAGATACATATCTACAGTGCTGACCATATAGTCCTTTCCAGTTTGTATTGGAATTTTGCTTTTTAGAGAAAAA
The DNA here is from genome assembly GCA_013400115.1 of Rhinopomastus cyanomelas. Taxonomy (NCBI): domain Eukaryota; kingdom Metazoa; phylum Chordata; class Aves; order Bucerotiformes; family Rhinopomastidae; genus Rhinopomastus; species Rhinopomastus cyanomelas. The sequence goes on along the minus strand of VXBP01002938.1, from coordinate 233,583 downwards.
CTTTACCTGTTTAGAAAAAACCAAAGTGTGAGAGGAAGCATACATGAATTTTCCAGACAAATAACTTTGGGAAAGGATTTTAGAATAGAATTACTGTAACATAACTGATAAAGTAGGATTTTATTTCATGCTTCTAATAGGTCTAGTAGTTGTCATCCCTGTTTCTACCTATCTTCCATAATGATTTGCAGAACACTTAACCTTCCTACTCTCATGCAGATGCTTGCACCTGATGCTATCCCATTCAAACACTGAATTACACAAATGAAAACTTCCTGTAGGTGTCAGGATCAATATGGAGCAGCCGCTATCTATTTGAAACACATCAGGCATGGGAGTGATTCCTCAGTAGGCAGGCAACCTTTAGAAACAGGTTATTATCAGACAGGAATAACAGCTGTACAGCACAAGAGCTGATAATGTTCCTGTAATAATAGTTCTGCCTACATTACGTCTTGGCTGCCATCTATGGGAAAAGAAAAATATTCTTTAACACCAGAATATCCCAGTGCAACACAGTAACACAAAACAGAATTGCTCCAAACACAACTAGTGCCAAAAAGTGAGAAAGATTTAAAAGGCATTGCTACGAAATCTGTAATAGGATCATTTTTAAAATGTGGGAAATAATTTGCATAGAAAACTGGAACAGTTTATTTTATAATTTTGTTTAATTTTTCTCTTGCTTTTTCTGTGGCACTGTGGTGAAGTAACCCCACAGCACTGGTCCTATTCTCCCAAATAAAAAGAAAATAATTAAGGGTTTTGTGAGAAAAAGGAGGGGAAAACAGACAGACATTGTTATTAAAAAAAAAGGCCAAAACCCAGTCCATGCTAACTGACATCCAGCTGCTCTAATTTGGAATTATATGTCACACCCAACACTGATTTATTAAGTCCAGATTTGTTGCAAGCACCTGTTCAGACTCTGCTATGTTTTCCGCTTACTTCAAACACAGCCCCAAACACTTACACAAATGCACAACCTACACAAATGTTTATTCATACACTTTTCACAACATGCAATAAAAAGTGTTTTACTGTGTTTTCGGGAGTCATAGCATTTGCTCTTAGACTTATAACAGCAGACAAATACAGATTATAGCCTAAAAAACCCAGAACAATAGCTTGTTGATTTATGTGAATTTGCTATCTTGGTTCTTGATTAGAAAGGGCGCAGGCTCAGGTCACAGGATCATTTGGACCGGCACCATCTATTTCAAAGTGAATGAATTGACTAAGAAGAGTGTGACTAAGTGAGTTTACAGATAGTTCAAAGGGTGATGTGTAAACTAATCACAATTTCCTACTGCTTCGTTTTTACTTTTGTTTCTAAGCCTCTATGCTGACACAATATAAGAATTGCTGGGTTTAGATACCACATGTTCATTGTAAGTTGAGTATGAGTTGTTATTTAAAAATGTGATCTAATAATAAACAATTGTAGTGTATCAATAACAGTTCAATATGCCATAATCTTTTGAACAAAATCACTGGAATGAATATGTTTGGTTTATTGCAGTACCTCCAATTCTTGTTCATCAAGAACAGGTCTTCTATGTCTTACTTCAACCCTCTGCAAAACATTTGGATGAAACCCCCTTTACTTTGAGATAAAGTCATAATCCAAATAATTCAGTAGTAACGTCTGAGTGCACACAGAGATTAGAATTTTTATACAGGATACAGAATCACAGAATCATTCAGGTTGAAAAAGACCCTTGGGATCATAGAGTCCAACCATCAACCCTAGTCTGCAAGTTCACCCTTAAACCAGATTCCCCAACACCACATCTACGCGTCTTTTAAACTCATCCAGGGATGGTGACTCAAGCACCACCCTTGGCAGCCCATTCCATGTTCTGACCACTGCCTTTGTGAAGTATTTTTTTCTGATGTCTAATCTAAACTTATCTTGTTGAAGCTTGAAACCATTCCCTCTGATTCTGTCCAGATAATTACCTGTGAGAAGAGACCAGCACCAACATTTCTACAGTGTCCTTTCAGATACTTGTACAGAGCAATGAGGTCTCCTCTCAGCCTCCTCTTCCTCAAACAAAAAAGCCCCAACTGTCTGATTGATTCTCCAGGCCCTTCACCAGTTTTGTTGCCCTCCTCTGCACTCGCTCCAGCACCTTGATGTCTTCCTTGTACTGAGGTGACCAAAACTGGACCCAGTACTCAAGGTGCAGCCTCACTAGTGCTGAGTATAGGAGGACAATCACCTCCCTACTCCTGCTGGACACACAGTTTGTAATCCAGGCCAAGAAAACATTGGCCTTGTTGGCCACCTAGGGAAAAAATGTAATATGGAACACTTCACATATTTGCGTGTCATCCCTGCTAATCTTCTCTGTATCGTTCCAGTTTTATTATATGTGCTGCCAAAGCGAACACAACACACTATGCGTGTTGAAATCTTCTTTTTTCTGTTTTGCCCATTTTCTAAAACCACTGAACTTTCATACAGAGCTAGTAAGTGCGTTCAGTGCCTGGCAAACACGTTAAATTGAAGCGGCCATAGTGCAGAAGTGAAAGAGTCTGAAAACTGTAGGCATGTATACAGAACTTCTGTCAAATAGCAAAGCACTTCCTTTAAGAGGGATCACTTTTTCCTTGACAGACTTCCCCTTTCTAGCCTCTCTCTCTCCACAGCAGAGGGGAGGTACAACAGGACACTGTTCCACCATTTCCAGCAATGAAGAGCTTTTGAAGGCAGAACTATTGGCGTCATTGAACCAGGTCTCACAACTAGTCTATAGAAGAAAACAACATTCTTATTTTGCAAACTGGACAACATTTACTTCCAACGACAAAACACACCCATTGTAAGAGAAAGAAAGGGGCTGCTTCCACAGGCCAGATTTTTGAAAGGCAAATACAGCTGCACCTGAAAGCTTTCTTTACTGTGACACAGGCATTGCCCTACCCTTTCTTAATGTCTTCTCGTTAGAAGCCAAAGGTGCAAAATAAGCTGAAAACTTTTCAGTGCACAAGTGCAATGCTGTCCTTACTCTAAGCACAAATTTCTTAGGCCTAGGGGTTGTTTTCTTTTTATTTGGGGAGGAGGAAGAGGGTTGTGGATTTATATTTTTAAGGACAAAACTTATGTAGAGAATCCTGGGTGCTGTTGCTATCCCAACTTGTATCGGTTGCAGTTCAGGCAAAAAACCACAGGCTATTTGCAAAACACAAAAGGCAACAGAAAAGGATCAAGACTAAAGTGAGTTGTTCCAAAATTATTATAATGAGGGTTCTATTGCAGGGGATCAAGAGGCTGAGGACAAAATAGACTTGCTTATGCGATAGCAATGCTCCCTCCAGGATGTGGCTAAATCCTGTACTTTGCCTAAAACTTTCTTGGCAAACCACTTGAAGTTGGCTTAGATTACTATGGCACCTGCAGCCATAAGGGAATAATGATGTAAAGGGCTGAAAGCTCTGCCTAGAGAAGGGAAAACCTTTAAAAATGCAAACTAGAACTAAGAAGAAAATCACGCTAGAAATTGCCAGCATCCATGTATGAATATCTGGGGCTCCATGTTCAAGAAGCAGGTTAATTGAGGAAATATTTATGTATTCACATAAACAATCTCTGGGTAATCAAAGCTGTAATAAAATTCCAATCTTTTCAGGCAGAATCCTTAAGGAAAGAACTAATGCAGCTACCACCTGCTCTCCTGAAATGCAGCAGAATCATGCAAGCTTTAGGTCTCCTATGTCAGCAAAGATTAACAAAGTAAAATAAATGTCATGTTCTAGATCAACATATATAAACACAGCTGACAGCATGCGCATTTGAAGTCTGGATAGCAAGAAGTTTGCACCTGCACCTAAGGCTGGCTAATACTTTTTGCTGCAGCTGCTCTGTAGGATGCTGCATTTCAAAGGCAGCCAGAGCTTTAAAAAAAAATGAGGTTCACTTGTCTCCCTATGGGTGGTCCTCTTCTTCAGGCAGACACATAGAGCTAACATTCAGTAGGTTGTGTGATTTCATTCTCCCTTCTCTCCCCCTTCCCGAACTTCTTTCTTTTTTTCCCTTCTCCTTCTTCCTCCATTCTCTCCTGCCCTCGAATCAGCTGCATCCGGCTATAAACATTAATTCTTACAAACAGTGTATATTGCTCAGTGTACATTGTAAGCTCTCTGTGTTCTTACTGGCTGCTACTCCAAAAGCTAGCCAAATAGCTTAGTTTAAGAATTACATCTGCATTTGTATACTGAAGCACTTTCTAAAAAGATAAAGCAGGAGGCCAAAATCTGATCTCACTTAGCACTGAATCATTTCACTGAGGCTAAAAGGAGTTGCTACAGACTTTCCTCCAGGATTGGTGAAATCAGGATCTGACCATTTCCTTTAGTTACATGCTGATATTTGCTTCAAACAGATAATGAGAAAGAAAAATAATTGCTGCTGGATTTTCAAATATTCGCCCCCAGTGAATGCTCAGAATGTGAAGTCCAGCTATAGTGCGCCTTAATTTCTGTGAAAAACTGCATTTTATTGTTTCTTCATTCTCAAATCTACATCTTTAATAGATGGGAAATTGCATGACTATCTCCCTACACTGGCCTTTTCAATTTACAAGAATAGTATTTACAATTCAAAAGAATAGCAGGAAATGTCTAATAGACTTAGCACTTGGTCTCTAGGAAACGAGAAATACCATGCTAATCACTGAAGGCTGCACCTTAACTATATTAAAAGTGTTTAAGCAAGCCTGAGAAAGTGGATTTTTCTGTGGCTATTAGTACTCTGAACAGACACAATACCTAAATTAAAAGAAAAACAAGTCTGAAATAATCTTATCAGTTGTAAACATATGAGCAAATCATATTCTTCTGTTGCAGACTTAAAAAAAAAACCCAGTAAGTTTAATTTGCAAAAAATGCCTAAAAATTGTCTTGAACATCTTGAAGAAGGTTATGATATTTTTTTTTTAATAATTATCCATTTATTACAGGTAGAATAGCAAAAAGTGTTAGATGGATAATCTAGGAATGTTAACCTCAGGAGCTGTAAGCACTCATGCAAATTGTACTTCTGTTTTTGTTTGTTTTTTAAAAAAGCAGTAACCTTGATTTGCAAAACAATGATTCTGACAATGATTTTGCAAATCCTAAAGCTAAAGTTTTTCTGTAAAATATTTTCATATTAAATATAAAGCTTGAAAGTTAAATAGGAAACAATCAGCCCTATACATCTAAGTAAAAGCTAAATACAGATCAGATGCTGGTCAAACATTGAAGTTTGTTTCACCCACTTAAGAATTACAAGAAAATTGAAATTAAAATGTACAATGTGTATAGCAACACAAGGAGACAGAAATCTATTGGAATAGCTACAAATTTTTCACTTCAATCACTAGAATATGATGCATTAAAAAGCTTTTATCCATTATAATAAAATCATAAAAATCTGGAGTACTGCAGTCCAAACTAATGACAGTTGAGTCAGACTGAACCAGTCTGAGTCAGAAGCCATTTTGTCATTAAAAAATGCTTTTTTCCCCCCTTTTCCAGTCAGTGGGAAATGCATAGAACTGCCATAACTTAAATATGATGGATAGTCTTGCACAAGTACTCTCCAGAGCTATGGATGCATCTCATCAGGCCCCATGAACCTGTGCAACTTCAGGTTCCTTAGATGATGTAGAACCTGTGTTCAGTTTTGGGCACCTCAATACAAGAGACATGTGAAGGTACTGGAACAGGTGCAGAGGAGGGCAACTAAGCTGGTGAAGGGCCTACAGAATAAATCTTATGAAGAAAGACTGAAAGAGATGGGGTCTTTAGTTTGAAGATGAGGAGACTGAGAAGAGACCTAATCACTCTCTACAACTACCTGAAAGGATGTTGTGGAGACATTGGTGCCGGTCTCTTCTCACAAGCAATTAGTGATAGAACAAGAGGGATTGAGTTCAAGTTACAACATGATAGATAGGTTTAGACTTGATATTAGGAAAAATATTTTCACAGCTAGGGTGGTCAGGCACTGAAATGGGCTTCCCAGGGAGGTGGTTGAGTTGTCATCCCTGGATGTGTTTAAAGATCATTTGGATGTGTTGAGGGATCTGGTTTAAGTGTGAACTTGTAAGGTGGGGTAGATGGTTGGTCTCATTGATCCTAGGGGTCTTTTCCAACCAGAGTGATTCTGTGATTCTATAATGGGAGGTTCACTATTCTTCCAGTCCCTGCCTTTGCCTTGGGCTTGGGCAGTGGCTGCAGAACTTGCTGCTGAAGCTTTTCTTGTTGCCTTTGATGTCCCTATCCAAACTTAATTCCACCAAGGCCTTGGTGTTATGAACATGGTCCCTGGCAGCAGATAGCTTTTCTGTATTACTCATTGCTTACCTGCCCTGCTTCTGCTCTTTGCTGGCTTCCTCATTGTTCAGGAGTCCCTTGTTCATCCACACAGGCCTCCCAGCACTCTTCCTCTTTGCTGGGGAGCAGTGTTTCTGGGGAGCTGAAAGGAGATGCTCCTTGAACACTAACCAGCTTTCTTGGGCCCCTCTTCATTCTGGGCCTACTCTACCAAGCTAATCCCTGAGAGGCCTCCTTTCCTGAAGTCCAGGCTACAGAGTTTGCTGTGTCCCCTCTGTGCTGGCTGAAGGACCCTGAAATCGGGCACCTCTTCATTCTGGGCCTACTACCAAGCCAATCCCCGAGAGGTCTCCTTTCCTGTAGCCCAGGCTACAGAGTTTGCTGTGTCCCCTCTGTGCTGGCTGAAGGACCCTGAAATCGGGCACCTCTTCATTCTGGGCCTACTCTACCAAGCCAATCCCTGAGAAGTCTCCTTTCCTGTAGCCCAGGCTAGAGAGCTTTCTGTGTCCCCTCTCTGCTGGCTGAAGGATCTTGAAATCCATATCTCATAATCACTGAGGCCAAGGCTGCCTTTAAGCTTCGCATTCCAGACAAACTCTCCTTGCTGGTGAGAACAAGGTCCAGCACAGCACTTGGGTTTCATGGGGCTGTTGAAAGGCTGCACAGGGATGGTGCAGACCAGTGCTAGTGTTCAGGACCCGCACTTCCTCTGGGGAAGCAGGGTTCAGCCGGTGCACAGTGCTCCACTCCGGGACAGGCCGCACCTGCATTATATTTCTTTATCGCAGCACCACAGAACATCAGGGGTTGGAAGGGACCGCGAAAGTTCATCTAGTCCATAAGAGAGCAGTAACACTACTGTTTTGTTCTTACACATAGTGTTTCACCAAGGGGGTCTCAAACACTTTGAAAAAAAGGAAGGAAATGTCATTAACCTATTTCACAGGTAGATAAATTCCACAGATTTCAGGTTTTCTGTGCCGATTTCACATCCTCCTGTGCAAGCAGGAACAATGGACCCTATAATTAGCAACAGCTTCCAGACTGGACTGTGAGAATTCAGTAACTCACAGAACCATACTCAAGAGTGCCTCTAGGGTGGTCTTTGAAAAGAGTGTATTGTTCTAGACATTCTGAAATCTAACAGCTGTTAATTTGGTGCTTAAATTTTGCCAATCACTTACCCCTTTTATGTTTTCCTATGTGGTAAGATACGGAAAATGAGATTCCTGATTCCAGTACTCTAATATTTTAGGTCTATTCACTATCCCAGTCAGAACAAATTTAAGCACAAGTTTTTTTTCCTCTCTGGGGAAATATGTTTTTCTTTTACATGATAAAAATAAAATCCATTAAAATTCATGGAAAGATGTATTGCAATCTAATTGAATACTTTGTCCTTTTACTAATTGAAATTTTGATTAAAAATGACTGTGAATTGCAAATAAGAGTTTACATTTCCAAAGAAACAAGTCACAGAGTCTTGTATGCCTGTTAGCTTATATTATTACGGTCTGTAGATTAAGCTGAACTTCAGCAACAAATGTAAATTACTATGTACACCAACCCAAATTTCATTCAAGTTCACTCTCTTAAATGTAGAACTAGAAGATTAAATTTAGAAATCTTTAAAAAGAAGAAAAAAATAAATAAGGTATCTTGAATGTGTAGTAATTTTTCCTCATCTCCATTAACTTGTCATGCTTCAGCAGCAAATTATATCAGCTTTGGATGTTCTGTTTTCTTCAATCATCAAAGCAAGCGACCTACAGTTATGGCGTGTTTGTGTAACAAGTTTCACATCTAAAAGCTCAGCACTGTTTGAAGGGAAATCTCTGTACACCCAACCATCTTCTAAACCTTTCCTGCAAGAGTTGAGCAGGTTCCCACTGAAAGCTAGAGGTCACCTCAGGAAACAAAGTGGAATTAAATGTTTCCACATTAAGAGTTGCAAAAGTTCAAGTAGTCAGCAGATCATTTTCATGGGGGTTTCATAAGTCGGCAATACATCTCCTCCAGAAGAAAATAAAGAATCCTTCCTTTACTCTACAATTTAATATGCTGCAGCAATCACATCAGTCCAGGTCCTTCCAATCCCTAACATTCTGTGATTCTGTGATACACACAAACGGAAGTCTGTTCCCTGCGTGCTATGGGGCTTTGTTCCCTCAAACTATACAGCAGAGAGGAAAACCATAGACTCACAGAATCATTGGGGATTGGAAGGGACCTCAAGAGATCATCTAGTCCAATCCCCCTGCCGCAGCAGGATCACCTAGACCAAGCCACACAGGAACATGTCTGGGCGGGTTTTAAACTTCTCCAGAGAAGTGCTGTCTGTTTGGCCCCAAATGCTTCTGGACATCAGCTCACTTCTGCACCACAAACCAAAGTAGAAAACAGATCTTAGATTCATAAGCAACATAGAGTTGCCACTGTCTCTATGCGAAAAGTTGTCGTAATTCAGGGGTAAATTTTGTGGCTGCACCCCTGCACAGGTGGCTGTGCCCATACCTACCTGGCTTGTTGGGGGAGATAAGAGACAGCAGGAACACACTCAGGGATAGAAGTGGAAGAGCTTAGTACTGCTTCTGCAGGCACTCAGATCACAGATGCAACAATAAAGGTTCCTTGCTGCAGTTTTATGCTGTCTGCAGCAATGCAACTTGTCTGTCACCACCAGTGTTTTTAGTTCAACAGCTTCACTGTTGATAGAAACATCGGGTAACATCACAGCTCTAGCTTATGAAATTTTCTGTTCAGTTGCAAATGTGTGACTGTTTCAGGATAAATACAGCCACAGATAAATTGTATTTACTATAAAACGCAGACCTTTCAATTTAAGATTTAAGACTTACAAAAGACAGGGAATTCAGCCACATGATTCACAACAAAAAATTGGCTGCAAGGTTAAATCCCCAGCTACAATTGAAAAAACAAAAAGATACCACAGGAAATGTAAAACAGGAAACAAGTAATTACGCAAGTAGTAGCCAGTATTCTGCTCATCTACGTCAATTTTAAATATGAATCCTTTATCCAGAGCCTATCTGCAAAGACAGAATCAGGGCCAAAAAAAGGAAAAATTTGTTCTGTGCCAATCTTTGATATAATCTTTTCAGGATGGAAAGGTCTTCAAGGGTCCCCTCAGCATGGAAGTACAACCTGACTTACTATTCAAAAGAGAAAAGAAAGAACATAAAAAAAAAATTCTCTCTTCTAACACAAGAAAAGCCATTACATGTGTGCAGTTCCTAACATTTCAGTCACTTCTGTGACCATAGTTCACATTTTAAATCTAAAATTTGGCAGTTTTATCAAACTATTTCTTCCACAGTAAGCATGTAGAAGGTGCCTGTGCATATAACACACAGAATCACAGAACATCAGGGATCGGAAGGGACCTCGAAAGATCTTCCAGTCCAATCCCCCTGCCACAGCAGGATCACCTAGACCAAGTTGCACAGGAACATGTCCAGGCAGATTTTAAAAGTCTCCAGAGAAGAAGACTCTGTACTTTCATCTGAGAATGTAATGTACAGGTGTAAAAATTAAAAAAGAGTTTATCATTTCATCCACTAACTCGATTATTCTGTATGAAGTGAATCTCAAGACAGGTAGTTGTGTCCAGTTCTGGGCCCCTCGGTTCAAGAAGGATGCAGAACTGCTCGAGAGAGTTTGGTGCAGAGCCACAAAGAAGATGAAGGGAGTAGAACACCTCCCTGATTAGGGAAAGCTGAGGGAGCTGGTTCTCTTTATCTTGGTGACCTCATTAATATTGTTAAATATGTGACGGGTGGCTGCCAGGAGAATGGAGCCAGGCTCTTGTCAGCATCATCTAGTGATAGGACAAGGGGCAATGAGTGTGAGCTGGAACATAGGAGGTTCCACATAAATATGAAAGGAACTTCTTCACGGGAGGGTGACAGACACTGGGAGGAGCTGCCCAAGGGGGTTGTGGAGTCTCCTTCACTGAAGAAGTTTAAAACCCCCCTGGACATGTTCCTGTGCAACTTGGTCTAGGTGGTCCTGCTGTGGCAGGGGGACTGGACTGGATGATCTTTCGAGGTCCCTTCCAATCCCTAATGTATTGTGTGATACTGCGATATGCCCATATGTATATTTTTTTAAAAGGCTTACTATATTTTCTGCTGAAAAAGGAAAAAGTCAGGAACAGACACTTAGCAGCTTCCCCAGACAATAGTTTTAAGAGTTTGCCAAACATAGTTAAGGAGCAGTGATAAATTAAGATTAAAATGGCCGTATATGACACAGTATGTTTTCTGTTAGTGAATTAACCGGCAACTTCAGTTGCTCTATGCACACCAAATCACCTTTATAAATACAACTCCTGTAGTTTTAAATTAATCTATTATTAAATTGATCTATTAGTGCTCTCAGTGCTCTATGCACATCAAGTCACCATTAGAAATACAACTCCTGTAATTTTAAATTAGTCTCCCAGAGAAACAAGACTCCTTTAACATGGCACCTACATCCATGAGAAAATAAATCATAGAATCACAGAACATTAAGGATTGGAAGGGACCTCGAAAGATCATCTAGACCAATCCCCCTGCCACAGCAGGATCACCTAGACCAAGTCACACAGGAACACATCCATGTGGGTCTTAAATCTTCTAAGCCATCGTGTAACAGAAGCCACATGCAGAGACACACATCAGCAGCAGATAAAAATCTTCCTACACTGAATTTACTTTCCTGAAGATACCATTCTGTTCCACTTGCCAGCACAGAAGAAGGACCTCATAAAATCAGGTCATTCAGTTTGATCCCAAGTGTAGTCTCAAAGGAGCATTTGGGAAACTAGCGGGGCTATACACAGTAGCTAGGAAAAAGCCATTTAAAGAAGAACTTGGAGGAGAGAGAATTGTATTTGAAAACATAGAATCATAGAATCATCACAGAATCAGAGAATCATTAGGGATTAGAAAACATCACTTTCTCATCACAACAATGTAAATTGCTTACAAATTAATGGGTAAAAATCCATCACAGTCTGTGGCTTATCACATCACAGCGCATATTCTTATTTTGTCTGCTGGTTCAGTTTGAACGTTCCCAATATTGTTATACAGAATTCAACATTTTAAAGGCATCGAGGTCCTAAATGCTTCCAAAGGCAGCTGCAAAGTGTAAGGAAACTTAAGGCCAGAGAAAGAGTAAGGTCTTTGCACTACTCAGCTCCTGAAAGTCTCCAAAGAAAGGGAAGTCTTTGAAGACAATGGATTGAGCAAGCAATTTTTAGCACGCCATTAATCAAAAAAAGCCCAAAACAGGAGTACAAGCGGATTTTGCCGTCTCTCTGAAAACAATACGTTGCATGACATAGTATTTCTTCAATATAATTCTGATTTGGCTAGGCACTGCTTGGAGTTTTCTTTAGCAGCCCTTCTTTGAAAGGTGGGAATTTCTAAAGCACAAATTTCAGTCGTGAGTCATTACTATTGTTTCCTTTAAATTTTCTCACCGGCTCATCCTGCATGACTTCCCTTGTTCTCATGAATGAACAACAGTAATGGAAAGGTACCCACTGGTAAGGAGTACTGAGAAAATTATTGGGATACATTTTCAAATATCCTGCCGGCACAAAGTTAACATCTAATTCTGGCTGTTAACTTTTAGGACTGTAGATAGGAAGTAAGAAATCTGTTTCTTTGTTTAACATGAATTTATTTAAACTTTGCAGCCACGTGACTCCTTAACAGAAAAGAAAATGCACCTATCTTGCACAGCACTGTTTTATGATCCATTACAGTAAAATGGAAAAGGAATATGATTTTAATCTTAAAATAATGTCATTTCTGGAACGTCAATGGATCATCAAGGCTTCATTTCCTCAAAGCATCTCTGTACTTCAGCACAAGGGGAGAAAAACAAAAAGTCTTACCTCCCTGCAAGATTAACGGGCACTGGTCTGGACACACACTTAAGAGGTCACTCAACCCCATCTGTTGCGCAATAGCCAGGCACACTGGATAAGCGGAGAAGACTGAAACGCTTAGCTTCCCCTGTGTAATCCACTGCACACGATCTTTGCATTATGTGCTCTTCATGCGTTATGCCTGTGCAAGTCCTTTTGACACTGGTGGGATTTCTGAGCATGACACGAACGCAGCACTGTCACATCAGGCTCCAGCAAACACCATGTTCCTGCAGCACTTTGCCCCCAGTTATTTGGGCCCCAAACAACCACGAATTACTAAGCAGCTGTGATCCTTAACAGGTTGCAGCCTAGACATAATCATAGAATCATAGAATCATTAGGGATTGGAAGGGACCTCAAAAGATCACCTAGTGCAATTCCCTGCCACAGCAGGATCACCTAGACCAATCACAGGATCACAGAACATTAGGGACTGGAAGGGACCTTGAAAAATCGTCCAGTCCAATCACCCTGCCAGAGCAGGACCACCTAGACCAAGTCGCATGGGAACATATAATGTTGCTCAGCTACCAAGAAGGACAACAGTTGCCAAGACCTTCCAAGCTGCCTTTTCCTGAAGGAGCACTGTGACGTGTTCTGGTTGTATAGATACCAAGTGCCATTTCTATTTCTCTCTGACTACTGGTGGTCCTCAAACACAACTGACCACAAACATCGGTAACACTTTCCTTTTTTCACAATTTTAAGTCAAAGCCTTGCAACAAGAGTTTCTCTCCTTGTTCGCTGTGATTCTATCCCTGAAAACTGTCTCACAAAGCTGCATTCTCTCGATACTAACATCTTGCTTGTGCAGTTGCCCAAAGCCCTCGATGCTACATGTAACATTGCCATCTAGTGACACGCTGCCAGTGATTTCTGCTGACAAACGAACCACAATCATTCTTTTTCCCTAGTGAAATACATCTCAGTGTGTTTGTTCTGTGTTAATAAAAGATTATTTGAACCCTTAATGTAGTTTAATAAGAAAGGAAACTTTATTATTTGATTGATTTTAGAATATTTCTCTGTGTGTGTTTGCATTTCCCTGATTAGTAGTAGTTTCTGATGTTGCTAATGAAAAAGACCTTTATATCAGTAGGAAGAGGAAGTTAATATTTTCTCCATTGGAAAAAGATGATGTAGGACTATTTGCATGGTTGCAGAGCTTGTAGTTAGTGCTCTGAATTTTATTGTTTTATTGTCTTTTATTTGTTTTATATTTATCTTCTCTTCATGCATGTCTTACATGCCATCACCTTATTTCACACAAGGTAATTTCAAAGCCATCAACATCAGGGCCTAAGTGGAAATGCCAAAGTTAAGCCAAAAATGAATGGGATTGTGCTGAGGATCAGCACCATACAATCACTGCTGGGTTACAGCCTTCTTTTGGGCAGAGTTTAGTCCCAGCAAGTAAGGTGACCCCCAGTGTTGCAGCAGTGACGCAGCAGAACTTGCTCCAGCACTGTCTTAGTAAGGCAATAAAAGGTCAAACCCCAGCCTAGCAGTAATGCTGGGGTGCTCCTTTCCTTCGTCTTTGCAAGCCCTGTTGTGTGCACTCCAGCCTTCCCAGCCTTGGAGAGTTTCACTACACTGCCTCTGGCCACTCTTGTGACAGGCTTATAGCAAATAGTCCCATAGAGGACATTGCCAAAGAGCCTGTGAATTGGTTGATAGGGCTACCATCACCTGTTTCTTAAAGTGTTTTTTCTTCCAAGCACTCTCTAAGTCACAGAATCACAGAACATTAGGGATTGGAAGGGACCTTGAAAGATCATCTAGTCCAAACACCCTGCTAGAGCAACTCTAAAATAACACTGCTTGCCATAAATCATTCTGTGCACTTGCTGGCCGGGTAACATATCTTGGCTGAGCTGTTTTAGGCTTTGGACCCAGACACTGAGGTTGTCCATTTGGATGAGCCCTTTGCGAGTCAGAGATGAATGAACGAGACCTGACTGGATAAAACAGAATCGTAACCATGCAAGTCTTGCAAGAAAATAATACTGAGCACTACAAACTACAGTGTTATGTTCATCATAAAATCATAAGATACTAATCTATTCTCTGTGCACACTAAAGGAGTAGTTATACTTCAGCCAGAGAAAAACTCTTATCAGTAAGTTTTTTACTTCCCCAGCATTCACTTCTTGGTACAGAGGCAGCAGCTCTTGAGGCAGGCTGTAGGAGACACAGGAAGTGCATAAGATTTTCTTCCAAGCCTGTTCCTTTTGCACAAAGCCATCCCCTGTCATGTTTTACCCAGGCACTTTCCACGTGCATTTTCCTATTTGCAACAGATCTAGTCTTTGCCTTTTTGATTTTTTTATTCAAAAGAATTTCCTAGTGCTTGTGCATGAGGGAAACTCCCACAGCATTCTGGAGCAGGTACAGAACCCCACCCAGTAGATGTAGTCCTCCCTCTTGCTTTCACATATATACAAAATACCCGTCCTTATGCCAGTTATTTGGGTCCTTTCCTTTCATTTGTAGTGGCTACAGTTGAGTAGAGAGAGGATAAAAACAGCAATTTGGTTCTGATACTGCGGGAACTGCCAGAGCAGCAGCTCTCATTTCACACTCAATCCTTTTTGTCGTTTTTAACCAGGACTGCTTTGAGACTCATGTTGCTGCAGCACTGGCAACTGACTTGTATCTTTTCTCCTTAGGAAGCAGCTGTTCCCACTTAGCTGGGGGAGATGCTCAAAACACAGACGTTTACCTTAAGGAATGGGGTCACTGTGGTTATCTGTATAGAAATACCACCCTACTTCAAAAGGACAGCTATTATTCCTGCTCCGCTGCCCAAGTATTTAGGAAAAATATTTGGGTTTTGTTTCTTGCAGGAAACATTTCACAGGCAGTTAATAAATGCACTGTAGATTGCCTTAAATTTATTCATAACAACAGAATCAGCATCAGAAAGGAGATAATATTGTCCATTCTCTACGGCAAGTCTGATCCACACAATTCAAAGTTGAAAAATTTCACTTTTATTTGATCTTTTGGGGTCCCCTGCAATCCCTAATGTTCTGTGATTTACAATAAATTAGGTTTCAAAGTGCTTCTGAGACCATCAACCATTGCTCATACATATTTTAAAACTCTCTACCATAATTTTGCTATAAGCAGCGTCTCCTTTGGTCCGTGAAAGATGTGTAGAGGAGCCAAGAACAACATCAGAGAGTCCTGACTTGATCATGGACTTTAGCTGTAAGAATCCTTTCATTTGCAACAGATGACTGGTGAAATCCCAGGGATAAACTCGACAGTACTGTCTTAAGTGTCACCAGACATTTCACATCCAGAGAAGAGAAATGCAAGGATGCCAGTTATGCACAAAAGCACATCTTTGTGGTTGGGTTTACACCGTATTATACAGGGTGTTTATAAACATATCAAACATGTAAAAAGGTGTCACATTAAGTCCACCACTGCTTAACACAAGTAATTTATTAAATTAAAACCTCTCAAGTCTGATGGGTAACAGGCTGCACAATAGCATTACACACTGAACTTTAAATTCAAAGCTTTTTACATCCTACTGTGAAAATGGTCACAGTTCAGGCTCCGCTGTTTTGTAAAGCGAACGTCTGACATCTGCTGGCAGTTACACAAACTGTATGTTGTGGAATCTTCAGTTCAGCTTGTAGACTAAAGCAGATGTTTTTGAATATGTTGAATATACATTATTCAAGTAAAAACCATTTAAAATTACTACTATCATGACATAACGGGTTTTCAGAACTGCATCAGTACAGCTTTTACTGATTGGATGCAAGATAGTGTCTTAGAATTTCCTACATCTTCCTGCAGGAGGGAACCAACCTAGTTCTCAGAAAAACAGCTTTCCCCCTACACAAATTTCGTGCACTAGGCGTAATTCGACTGTTACTGTCATTCACATTCCCTTTTTTTTTTCAGATTGGATATGTTTTGGCAAGTATTTCTATAATACTTTCTATAGAATCATTAGAGATTGGAAGTGACCTCAAAAGACCATCCAGTCCAGTCCCCCTGCAACAGCAGCATCACCTAGATCAAGTCGCACAGGAACGCGTCCAGGCGGGTTTTACACATCTCCAGTGAAGGAGACTCCACAACCTCACTGGGAAGCCCCTTCCAGCACTCTGTCACCCTCACTGGGAATAAGTTCCTTCTGATATTTACATGGAACCTCTTCTGTTCCAGCACACACCCATTGTACCTCATCCTATCACTAAAAGACATTGAGAAGAGCCTGGCTCCATCCTCCTGACACCCACCCTTCAAGTATTTATAGACATTAATGAGGTCACCCCTCAGTTGCCTCTTCTCCAAGCTAAAGAGACCCAGCTCCCTCAGCCTTTCCTCATAAGGGAGGTGCTCCACTTCCTTCATCATCCTTATTGCTCTATGCTGGACTCCCTCCAGCAGCTCCACATCCCTCTTAAACTGAGGGGCCCAGAACTGGATACGTTATTCCGGATGTGGTCTCACCAGGGCAGAGTAGAGGGGAAGAACAACCTCTCTCGATCTGCTAACCCAGCCCCTTCTAATCCACCCCAGGATGCTGTCGGCCCTCTTGGGCACAAGACGGCAACATTGTTGGCTCATAGCCATCCTGCTGTCACCAGGACCCCCAGGTCCCTTTCTCCTACACTGTTCTCCAACAGGTCAGACCCCAGCCTATACTGGTACCTGGGGCTGTTCTTGCCTAGATGCAAGACTCTACACTTACCCTTGTTATAGTTCACCAAATTCCTCCCTGCCCAGCTCTCCAGACTGTCCAGGTCTTACACATGGCTGCACAGCCTGCTGGGGTGTCGACCACTCCTGCCAGCATTGTGACAACTAGCTTTACTGAAAACCTACAAGGTTAGCAAATAGCAGAACTGCTTCAGCCACAGAAACTGATCTTTCATCTCAAACAAAAATAAAATCTTATTTGGGAAGACTTTCTCTAGCCCTGTAGAAGCATTACCATGAACCAATGAAACAGAGAGGAAACCCAAACAGAACATTGCAGCCATCCTTTTTTATTTTCCTGTGTTTCCTCTGCATCAACAAACCAAACAAATAGAATTAAAATCTGGTAGAACGTCTGTTGAATATCACAGCATGCAGGTCTGGTGATGCACAGCACAGAACTTACAGCTTGTTAAAATATTGCCAAACAGAAGGCATAGAAGATTCACCTTGAGTTTAATGATAAATGCAAACTATCTGCAATTCTGTTTGACAGAAGGAAAATAACCAGATGGGGAGGAGAGAAAAAACAGTCAACATGAATTTAAAATCAGAGCAAACAAAAAAATTTGTTGGCTGCAGAAAAACAAGTTATTTACATGTCCTACAGCTCATCAAGAGGAAAAACAGTGTTAAATTGGGGTTGCACCCAGTAGAATCTGGTAGACAAGTCTTAATGTTTGATTCTGTGACGCAGCTTCACCAGCTCTATATGCAGGACTGAAAACAAATTGCTGTATTTCCCTGCTATTGATCAGTTCCTGAAGGACTACACTGAGCTACACACATGTACCACACATAGCTACTGGGTGTCCCTGGAAGGATAACAAGTTTGTTGCCTAAAAGAAAAATGTCAGTTGTGCCTCATTTGTTTTCTTTAATATGAACAAAAATGATCCAAAATTTCATAGTACTTGAACAATCCTTCCTGATACAAAGAGAGAGGCAGCACAGTGAACACATGACACTAAGGAACTTCTTCACAGTGAGGGTGACAGAGCACTGGAACAGGCTGCCCAGTGGGGTTGTGGAGTCTCCTCTGGAGACATGTAAAACCAGCCTGGACATGTTCCTGTGCAACTTGGTCTAGATGATCCTGCTATAGCGGGGGGATTGGACTGGATGGTCTTTTGAGGTCCCTTCCAATCTCTAATGTTCTGTGATTATTACACCAAATACCCATGGAAAAACTAGACACACCTTATCTGGAGAGACCCGTTGACTTTGATGAATATTGATGGGCTCACACATGGAATTATCTGCCTTTGAGGAATGGTGGCCACTCTAGTAAGCAGCTGCTTTTCACATTTCTTATCAACAACTTACAAAAATGGTGGTCTCCCCTTCTCTGGAGACATTTAAAACCCACCTGGCCATGTTCCTGTGCAACTTTGTCTACGTGATCCTGCTGTGGCAGGGGGATTGGACTAGATGATCTTTCAAGGTCCCTTCCAATCCCTAATGTTCTGTGGCTCTGTGGATAGGAAAAACCAATATTGCTGACTATTCACCGTGTCAAAGACAACAGCTTGATGCTCTTCTGCCACAGTTGTTTAATTACCATTTTAATATCAATATCCTTCTGGAAGGCTTAAATATTTGCAAGGCTAATCCCATCCACTTTAAGCAGATGAAAACTGTTACATCTGCAAACCATTTTACCTTGGAGACCTCAGACAAGGTACAGCTTAAGATTGTTCTGGAATGGCCTGGTAGGGAGCTGCTTTGCCACTAGTTCTACTTACTTGCAGTGGTTTTTTTTTTAACCAGTAGAAAGAGCATGTTGTTTATTTATATAGCAAGGAATTGCATTTAAAAAAATCAGCTTATTGATATGCAGAGACCATGAAAACCCACAAACACATATCCTACACTTGAGTCAAAGACAGTATTTTGAGTCCTAAAACTAAGCAGCAGCAAATTCTTGATGCAGCAGAGACTTCTGCTTTTAGTCTTCCCAAGCAGACCTAGAAGAAACACACTTGACTTTCTCATACAATTAACTTTACAGCCTGTCACAGTGCTGTTCTCCAAATACCAAACATTAACGATTATACAGAGTCAAGCATTTAACTTACTTTGTAGGCATGAGGATTTTTCTTTCCTCCTTTTGATAGAAAGATGGCGATTCTAGATGATTCTAGATGCCATAGCACCAAAGAATTCAGGCTAGCTTGTGTTTTCCAAGACACAGCACCATTTAGCTTGGAGCTTTGAAGAATTTTTATTTCAACCATCTTCTTGGATTTACAGCAATTACAAGCAAGACATTTCTTAGATCCAACCCCTGGGGGGAAAAAAATCAGTTACAAAATATGTATTGACCGAATGAAAAACACCACGGGAGGTTTGCATTAACTGTGAAGAATATAAATAAAGCCTACCAATTGTTAATTCAACATCTTACTATTAAGGATCGTAACAGCTATAAAATCATGGCATCGTTAGGGCTCGGAAGGGACCTCATAAGATCATCTAGTCAAATCCCCCCGCCACAGCAGAATCATACTGGTTTGAAAAAGACCTTTAAGATCATGAAGTCCAACAGCACACCCAGCACTGCCCTGCCAGCTATGTTCTCCAAGGCAACAGGGTGTATACACATTGCCACAGTGACAAGGTTTTCGTGGTTAGTGTTTTTGTTCTGCCAGCAACATTGAGGCAGACCATAGGTCTAGCCCCCTACTTTATAGCAAATCCTCTGTTTCAAAGGTTTTCCCAGACAGTTTTGGAGACCATCTGTCCCATTCCTTGCTCTGGAAGGGCCCCTCAATATTAGTTATCCCAGCCACCTGTGGAACAAGAGTGTTCGTTCTTCCTGCCAAGCAGATCCCAATAAAAAATTGAGAGGCTGCTTTGCAGGCAATTGTTACTTAGCTAAAAGTTTTACTTACGCTTATTACACCAAAAGATTTGACTCTTCCAGCGAGCTGCTTTAAGTGGCTATTCAAATGTTACAAAAAGGAATTGCATGTGGGCTACATTAATGACACTCAGATAAGATCTCCAGGCTGACAGATAACAAACTACCAGTTTTCAAAGTTGCTATTGGGAGCCCTAGAAAGGACTGAGCTTATCTCACTGCAACATGCTACGGACACATTCAGAAATTGCTGTAAAACAGAATCACAGAAGCATTAGGGATTGAGAGGGACCTCGAAAGATCTAGTCCCATCCCCTTGCCACAGCAGAACAGCCACTTCCTTCAGGCAGAAAGGAAACCTCACAGAAACTGACTCCAGAAGGTGTAGTTGGAATTCTACCCAGATTAAACAAGGCTCACGACACCTAAAAAAACCACAGTAAGACTATTTTTGGTTGAAAAAATGTTTATTCAAAAGAAAGATCTGTACCCGGATGGCCAGGAGAAAGAGAAAAAACAACAACTACCCAATTCCTGTTTCCCCCCCCACCAAAACATTACTCTCCAATTTATATTTCCCTTAAGTCTCAATTTCAATGTTATATTTATAAAAAAATTCCTGGACTTTAATTTCCTTTCCCTGTGCTTTTAGGTCTGTGGAAACGAAGTACCTTTCACTGGTGGGTTGCAAGGCATGAGAGAAGAAACCGCAATAGAACTTATTCATACTATACAAGTACAAAAATATCTTGCTTAGGATTCAGTTTTATAACTTAGTAGCTTTTTGTCGTTTCATAAATATCTGGGAAAGGTACAGATACATGTCCAGATCCTGTTACAAGAGGTAGAATGCCAGCATTTGGCACAACATTCCAGGAGAGAGTCAAAGTGATATTCCTGTTCCCCCTGCAAAAACAACAAAGACTATTAGCACAAATAATCAGCGTTCACTGATTTAATAATTTAATAAATACATTGCAATACGACCTGCTTTTGTGATCCAGAAACAATAGGCTTTTTAATTTTATGTAATTGCTTCATGAAGTATTACCTATTTTGTAGATAAGGCTTTTTTTACTGTGACCCAACTTCCTTGGATTTGAGTGCCCCACAGAATCAGCTCTATACAGCCAAGACTACTGGAAGCAGAAACACAAAAGCCTATTGCCCACATTACAGAATCACAGAACATTAGGGATTGGAAGGGACCTCAAAAGATCATCTAGTCCAATTCCCCTGCCACAGCTGGATCACCTAGACCAAGTCACACTGGAATATAACAGGTTTTAAATGTCTCCAGAGAAGGAAACTCCACAACCGCCCTGGGCAGCCCACTTCAGTGCTGTGTCACCCTCACTGGGAAGAAATTCCTTCTCATATTTATGTGGAATGTCCTATGTTCCAGCTTGTACCCATTGCCCCTATTACTAGATGACATTGAGGAAAGCCTGACTCCAGCAGTGCATCTTTCTGTCTACATAAGACAGAGGACTCTTTTATCCCAAAGTCATCTTCCAACAATCAAACTGCAAAGATGCAGTAGACAGAGTATCAAAGCAGAAACCTTACTACAGTAATTAAAAACTCACATAAAATACGAAATATGCAAGTAAATCAAGGCACCATGAATAATTTAAAGAAGGATTTACTTACTTAAGCCCATTTCCATCATCAAAGAAAAAGTACTTTGACTTCATATCTTTCAAGAAAAGCCTTGGGTTATCTCCTCTCAGCATGATCTTGTCCCAAAGGACCACCTGGTTGAGAGCCTAAAGGTATAATTGTAATTGAGTCAGCAAATTACAAGATTGCATTCAAGTCACTTGGATTTCATAGCATTATCCACCAAAAAGCCCTGAAGCTGAAGCGCATGCTTGCCAATTATAACTAATTTAACAAAACAATGCTTTATTGGGAAGGAAACAAGTACTACTACACAATGAAGTGTGGCACAGGATAAGCTGAAACAAACTGCTAAAAAACTATTTTAAAAAGTCATAAGCTCTCAAGGACTTATGAAATACAATGGGTTTTCCCTTGAACTGCAAAGGTAAGTTACATTTACAGCAGTATTTAGGCTTCCTTTCAAATAAAGGACTTGAAATCAAGCTGTCATGACTGCCTAGATATTTAACATTTTTCCAACTGTAATGGAAAACATTTCCACTTGAATAGCAGGCGCGTAACTCACAGTACCACAAATTCAAAGTGGTCCCATTGCTTGATTTTTTTTTTTTAAATTAGCTATGCAAAACTCTGTGCTTTGATCCCCACCCCCCAAAAAAACTCAACCTATTTTACACACTGGTGGATATAGTGTTTGTACTTTTAGGGCACTTTAGTAGGGTCTGAGAGTTTCCAGCATTTAGATCCCCCCGCCAAGTAAATTACTAATTCTCAAATACTGAGAAATAGTTTTTCTAAACTCTTCCATAAAGTACTAAGAGATTGTTGAGCACTGAACTACTTAAAAAAATAAGAAAGGTACTAAGTTTCAAATTTTTTTGAATGAGTCTCTTCACTTTTCCATACAGCCTGTTACAGAATTACAGAACATTAGGGATGGGAAGGGACCTCAAAAGATCGTCCCCCTGCCAGAGCAGGACCACCTAGACCAAGTTGCACAAGACCATGTCCAGGTGGGCTTTAAACATCTCCAGAGAAGATGTTTCATCTGTGAATGATGAACAAAAGATGCCCCACACTTCGCAAGACCAAAGGCCACTATTTCTTGTTTCTAACAGCAGTCAGCAGAAGAATGTTCATTATAGATTCAGTAAGAATTGGAAGAGACCTCAGAAGATCATCTAGACCAAGTCACACAAGAACACATCCAGGCAAGCTTTAAACATCTGCAGTGAAGGAGATAAAAGTAAAGTGGACATAGCAGAGTAAGTGAAAAACCTCATGTACTATTCCACCATCATAAGCTAACAAAAAAGCACCTGCTACCTTTCTGCCACACTGCTGGGCTGATGAGGTTAGCTTTCATGAGGGTAAACTTCCCACCCTGCAGTTAAACTGCCAAGAAAATAACAGTCATGAAGGCCAGGAAATAATCCAGGCGCCTTAAGTTTTCTCAGCAGAACTCTGGAACATTAAAACCAACTACAGTACAAAATGGGTAACTGCTTCAACTTTCTTTTTTGTACTTACATTGTTTTTTGTTGAATATTCTGCCGACAAATATAGAAACAATTGTTTAACATTCCAGTCAAATATGCCTTGCAGATGTACGCGAGTTAAGAAAAATGCCATATTGTATTTACATAACCTCTTTTTATTTTCACTCTATCTAAACAGACTATAACAACTACAGCAGCTTTTTTATCTTTCAATATAATTCACCTCATTTATAGATAACCGCACTAACAGAGGGTCTGATATGTATTTTAATCGTATTAAAGCAACAGATTTTTGGGGGTTTTCTGTTTAAGAAAATCCAACTGCCATTCCCTCAAATGGTTTAGGAATTTCACATTTGACACCGCAAGCTAGTAACCACAGTTTGCTAGACAATCTATTATAAAACCTTAAACTTGAAAGGTAGGACAGAATTCTTCAGCAAATACCTTCAAAGTGATTATTTACGCTGTTTAAGAACCCTGGTACCCAAATGTGGATCAATAGTAGTATCAGACAATTCACCTTAGCAGTTTACTCTCTAGTTTTAGCATTTATAAGCCTTTCAGTGAAAAAATTCAAACCTCTTCTGCTTTCATACAAATAGAAAACAAGCCCACTTACTCCTGTGCAACACATGCCTGCAAAGTCCAATTAACCTGTTTATCCAGCGCTCACATGCATTCAAGACTTGCATTCTGTTTGGTTTGCCTACACCATGTAGTATTCGCCAAAATATGAAAACCAAATCATAGAGGCAATCTGTGCTCTGATTAACACAGTGACAAAAACCAGCAGACAGGGTAAAATCCCAGGAATCAGCACGATTTCTTTCTACTGTGACGCCTACCCACCAAAACCAAACAAAAAAAAGAGCATATTCACATCTCTTTCTCCAATCGAAACCTGAGTAGCAGGGAAGCAGAGAAACACAAAGTTCGGAAAGAAGTAACAGCAATGGGAAAGACCCTAAAAAGTAACCAGAATTTTGTAGCTCATGTTTCCCTAGGAATTTCAAGCTATTCAATCACTTTTAAGGGCTTTTATGTGCTGTCCAAATGTATTAGAGGTCCACCTAATAAAAACTATTAGACACAGTGCACTTGAACTTAAAAACAGACATTTAAAACTGAGAGCAAACAACCTGCCCTGTGTCATCTACTGGAGACAGAGCAGCTATTCCAAGATCTATTTTGCTGCCCTCGCTGTAATAGTAATTTTCACTGGTTTACAAGTGTATTGCAAGACATACTGCTAGCAATCAAGTTCTGAATATCCAAAGATCATAAATTAGCAACAACAAATGTATTGATATCCTTATTTCAAAACATTTGCAAACCATGTCTTCTTTTAAGGATATCTGCCGTAACATCAAATGTGACAAATCCTAGATCGCTTCTTCCCCTGGGTCCAGTGAAATCTTCCACATTTTTTCTAAGACAAAACAAAAACACATTATTACCCTCTCATAAACTCTCTTTTGTGTGGTACATACATTATCACGTAGTACCCTAATTCATCTTCTGAACTTTATTTCGGTCAAAAGTATTGCAAAGACAGTCAATACTACACAGTAGTACCTGCCTTCCAGAAATTACGGCGCCTCAGTTGGAAATGACAGATCTCCTTGCCACCACAGTAGTCTAAGTTACATAGACAGCCTAACGACTTTTCTGCTAACACAAACCTGTATCTATCTATCTCTACCTAAACTGCATGACATTCCATCTTCTTCAAATATGATGCCCACCCCCAGCCACAAAGATGGTTGGAGCAGTGGGCACCATTGTAGCTTTCTGCTGTTTCCAATATTTTTCTCAACTTTCCAATAGAAAAACTCTTGTAGCACTTGGAGAGAGGCATTCATTACCTCCCTGTATTCAGCACTGGCGAGGCTGCACCTCAAATACATGTTCAGTTCTGGCTCCTTCTAAGGTGGACTCCGAGGCACTGGTGCAGGTCTAGAGAAGGGCACCAACGCTTTGTGCAGGGCCTGGTGCACAAGTCCTATGAGGTGCAGTTAAGCGAACTGGGTTTGTTTAGTCTAGAGCAAAGAAGGCCGAGAGGAGACCTCACTGTTGTCTACAAATATCTTAAAGGAGGTTGCAGTGAGAAAGGGAACAGCCTCTTCTCCCGGGTGGCAAGCAATAGGACCAGAGAAAATGGCCGCAAGGTGCGCCAGGGGAGGTTTAGGCTGGATCTAAGGAAGAACTTCCTTACTGAAAGGGTCATTGGGTATTGGAACAGGCTGCCCAAGGAAGCGGTGGAGGCATCATCCCTGAAAGTATCTAAACGTTGTGTGCAGCTGGTGCCGAGGGACTGGTTTAGTGGTGACCTGGCAGTGCTGGATCGAAGGCTGGACCTGATGACCTTTAAGGTCTCTCAACCACAGAGTTTCTGTAACTGAGGGGTACAAAGGCCCGAGCTGTTCACCCTGAGCTCTTCGCTCGACTGCCCGATAAACCACCGCCCCTCTCAGCCACCCCAGAGCGGTCTCCCAGCCCCGCTCCGCAGTCGGCACCGCCCCGGGTCCCTCCCGGCCGCGGCGTGAGGCGGCGGAGCGAGAGCCGTCGTGGCGCGGCCTCATTGGTCCCTGCCGGCGCGGGGAGAGGGCAGGAAGCGGCCCCGCGAGGGGACCGCGGCGGGAGCAGTGGCCTCCCTTTGAGCTGCACCGCCCCGCGGGCGGGCGTTAACGTCCCCTCGGCCGCAGTCCCACACTGACCGCTCCACGCCCCAGAGGGCAGCCGCCACCGCCCGGTCCGGCCCAACCGTCCTCCGGCGCTCCCTCCCCTGTACCGGCAGCACTCACAGAGTGACCCGGGACACGGCGATGCTGACGGGCACGCTCCGCTCCTTGAAGGCGGTGGTGATGAAGCAGCCGAAGGTGAGCGCCGCCATCACGCTCAAAGAGAAAGCGAAGAGCGAGTTAGCCCGGGACAACACGGTGTTCATGGCTCCTTCGATGAGCCGGGCCCGGCCCAGCCGCTGCCGTCCGGAGCGCGGCCGCTTAGGGCGGGCCCGACAGCGCTGGGACGCGGCAGGAAGCGGCGGAAAAGGAGCGAGCGCCGCCAGGGGCCGGGCGGAGCTTCCCACGGGAGCCCGCCCCACGCCGGGAACCGTCCCCCTCTGCGCCTGCGCCTCCTGGAGGGCTGTGGCGGGCGGTCTGCGCAGCAGCAGGGCAGCTGGCGTAGGGAACCAGCCCTTGTGGTCAAAAAAAGGCAAGAAAATATAACCCGGACAGCCGCAGTCCAGTCGCTATCAGCGCCGAGCCTGGCAGGATCAGATCCTTCTAGCAACAAGGAGGTGGCTAGTGACAGCCAGCGTGACTTCACGAAGGTAGATCGTACCTGACCAGTCCGGTGGCCGTCTGCGACCGGGTTACTGCACCGCTGTAACTTCTTCCCAGTGAGGGTGAGGGAGCACTGGAACAGGCTGCCCAGGGCCGTTGTGGGGTCTCCTTCACTGGAGTAATTTAAAACACCCCTGGATATGTTCCTGTGCGACTTGGTCTAGGTGATCCTGCTGTGGCCGGGGGATTGGACTAGATGATCTTTCAAGGTCCCTTCCAATCCCTAATGTACTGTGTGATACTGCGATATGCCCATATGTATATTTTTCTAAAGGCTTAGTATATTTTCTACTATAAAAAGGAAAAAGTCAGGAACAGACACTTAGCAGCCTCACCAGGCAATAGGTTAAAGAGTTTGCCAAACATAGTTAAGGAGCAGTGATTAATTAAGATGGAAATGGCTGTATATAACACAGTATGTTTTCTGTTACTGAATTGGCTGGGTGATTGTGCTCAGAGTTGTGGTCAATGGCTCAGTGTCCATGTGATACCAGTGGTTCCTCAGGGGTCTGTCTTGGGTCCAGTGTTGTTTCACTTCTTCGCTGGCAATATGGGCAGTGGCACTGCACCCTCAGCAGGTTTGCTGATGAGACAAAGCTGTGTGGTGTGTTTGGCACACTGCAGGGAAGGGAGGCCATCCAGTGGGACCTTAGCCTTGAGAACTGGGTCTGTGCAAACTGCATGAGGTTCAACAAGTCCAAGTGCAAGGTCCTGCATCTGGATCCATTTTGCTGTGAGGGTGCTGAGAACAGGTTATCCAGGGAGGTTGTAGATGTCCCTTCCCTGGAAGTGTTCAAAACCAGGTTGGATTGGGCTTTGAGCATCCTAATCTAGTGAGAGGTGTCCCTTCCCATGACAGGAGGTTTGAAAATAGATGATGTCTAAGGACCCTTCCAGCCTAAACCATTCTGTGAGATTCTTATGAGATTCTTGTGTGGGCTATTTGTTGCTTTCTCTTCTTGTGCTTGTTCCTTCACAACTTTGGGAAAAAAACCACAAACTGGTGGCTATATGTTGGAGCATTTTTTATTAATTGTTTGCCACCTGCTACGTTTGTAAGGCATTTGTTCTTAGAGGGATGTTTGTGAGTGTAGCTCTGGTGGACTTTTGCATTTATATAATAAAACATAAATAATATTTGCAGTGCAGGCTTGTTTTGTCAACTGACATTTATATCTTGCTTTCACTGGTTTTGTGTCTTGCCATTCTCTACCTTGATTCTTGTGGGATGTTCCTTTTAATTTCTGTGCTCAGTATGTAAATCATGTCTAGAAACCTCATTTAGTAGCTTGTATCTCACTGATATCTATTTTATTTACCAGATGGCTCTGTGATCACAGAATCAGATAATTATTGAGGCTGGAAAAGACATCTAAGATCATCAAGCCCAGACTATAACCTAACATCACCACAATCACCTAGACCATGGCACTAAGTGCCACATCCAGTCTTTCCTTAGGCACCTCCAGGGATGGGGACTCCACTACTTCTCTGGGCAGTCCATTCCAGTGTCTGATCATTCTTTCCTTGAGGAAGTGCTTCCTAATATCCAGCCTAAACCTCCCCTGGTGCAGTTTCAGGCCCTGCCCTCTCATCCTTTTGTTAGTTGCCTGGGAGAAGAGCACCCTAGGATGAATCCCCTCTGGACCCATAGACTTGTTAGAATCTAAGGGGTGCTGCAGCTCACTAACTACTTCATCCTGGCTTACAGCAGGGGTATTCTGCTCCTCATCCCTGTCTATGAACTCAGGAGCCCAGTTGCCCTGAGGATGGCCAAACTTTTGGTTTAAGACTGAGGCAAAGAAGGCATTAAGTGCCTCAGCCTTTTCCTTGTCTTTCCTTACTACATTCCTGCTTCATCTGATAAGGAATGAAGATCTTCCCTGGCCCTCCTTTTGTTATTAATGTTTTTGTACAAACATACTATTATTTTTAAACCCATTTGCAGGATGAGGCAGACTTTCACCTTACTCTTCCTTGTTGGCTGAAATTCCACTTCAAGTCAGTGCTAGCAAAGTCTAGTCTATGTAGTGAGGTGGTTTCTAGGCCCCTACATCACACGCATTCCTGCTCTCTGGACTTGCAGCATTATGAGTCTGAGAAGAGAGGGGAGACAGAACCTGTATGACACCTTGTTACTTGCTTTATTGCCCGGTGTTTCGCAGTGTAGGGCACCAAGCCTGGTGAACACAGACTTCTCAGAGCGGACAACAGGTGTCAGCAGTGTTTCAGTCACATGTAGCTTCCTCTTCCCAGCCAATGCTGTAAGTAGAGGGAGCAGGAACAGGAGCTGCAATACAGGGGACAAAAATAATTGGAAGACTTCATGGTGGCTGAAGGAGTAGGGAGAGGAAGGTGTGGACTCTCAGGCCATTCTGAAAAACATATATTCTCTGCATCTAGGTGATCCTGCTGTGGCAAGGGGCTTGGACTAGATGATCAGGGATCTGCTGGAGAGGGTCCAGCGGAGGGCTACGAGGATGATTAGGGGACAGGAGGGCATGGCTTATAAGGAGAGGCTGAGGGACTTGGGGCTTTTTAGTCTGGAGAAGAGAAGACTTAGGGGAGATTTGATCAATGTTTATAAGTATCTGAAGGCTGGCCAGGAGCGGGGGGACAGGCTCTTTTCACTTGCTCCCTGTGATAGGACAAGGAGCAATGGGTGTAAGTTGCAGCAGAGGAGGTTCCGCCTCAACACAAGGGGGAACTTCTTTACTGTGAGGGTCACAGAGCACTGGAACAGACTCCCCGGGGAGGTAGTGGAGTCTCCTTCTCTGGGGACTTTCAAGGCCCGCCTGGATGCGTTCCTCTGTGATCTGTGTTAGATAGTTTTGTCCTGCTCCGGCAGGGGGGTTGGACTTGATGATCTCTTGAGTCCCTTCCAACCCCTAACATCCTATGATCCTTTGATGATCTTTTGAGGTCCCTTCCAATCCATGATGTTCTGTGATTCTGTGATGGTCGTGTCTCCCTCCCCTGTAACTGAGAGCCAGGTCTGTCATACAGATGAGAAAACTCTTTGCAGATAAAGGTAGGAAATGGAAGAGTGAAAAAGATCACGCTAATGTGCTGTATTTCCACCCAGCTTCATTATGTGTAGCATGGCTTTATTTAGTGGTATTATGGAATGTAAAGATACCTCTGGGGACATGCCTTGCACTTGGGAACTTTTCTTCCACTGTAATGCTGGTTTGTCTGTGTCTGCATGTTTGGCATAACAAAATCAGACACAGGCCAAAAAGGGACAGGCTCTTCAACAATGTTCTGATGATAAATTCTGCTGGTCTGCATGTGGGAATTCTTGATATTGGTATTCCAGAAGTATAAGAGAAACACGGATAGTTGCTTGTGTAAAGGCTTTTGTTAGCTCATTATTATTTTCTGGTTTGATTTGCTCTTCGAAACACTAATGTTTGTGAGGTAAAGGTTTGTGATTTGTGGTCTGAAGTACAGTGTTGCTAAAACCTTGGGTAACTGTTGGTGAAAAGTGGCTACGTTTCCCCAAAATGTTTGAGGACTTGAAAGCAGCAAGGGAGACTTTACTGCAATCTAGAGAGCATAAACAGCTCAGAGTTTGTGAAATCTCTACTTTAACCTAAAAGATAGTTGCAAATGTGAACACTCATATCTAAAGGCTCTGTTGCCTTTGCTATCGCTTTTAGTTCTTACAGTTGCTACTTAGAGTTTTTCATTAGCTATTAAACAATTCTACTGTTGGGGAAAACTTAAGCCACTAAGACAGAACCTGTAGAAGTAAAGCAGTGAATATTGTGAAGCAACAGTTGAGTACCTGAAGAAGACCAAAATCAAAAGATTTACCAAATTCATGTTAAAGTATGTTTTTTAAAGCAAATTAATATGTAAGCTCTTGCTCACATAATTTTTGATTTATTTTAGTAGAATCCTTCAGTAAATGTCAGTGTTCTGGGCAGCGTACTTGGGCCCAGAGCAAGAAAGCACCTATGGCATGGCAGTACTCAGGATGATTCTAACTTCAAGAGAACTTTAACTTTTCATTACAAACTGAGATTGGGGGCAGGCCTAAAACACGGAATTCTCCCTTCTTCTCCTGCCCTTCCTGAGAATCATTTGACACTGGAATTGTGTTCTTCTGCACTCTTTAATCTATTAATCATGTGATCTTTTTTTATAGTGTCAGCATTTCAACAGGATTGATCCCAGTCAGCAGCTGATGATTAGAGTAGTCTTTTGAGAGAGAATAGCTGGCTTTTTTTGGTTGAGATGTTTCTATTCTAATGTTCAAGCTAGCAATTCCTTTAATCATCTGTAAACAGAATGGCAAGTGTTGACATTGACAATCAACAGAGATTGCTGCATGTTCTTTCTTTTTCTGCTGAAGTAACGTTGGTTCCAATCTGGCACAGGAAGATAGGCTGACAGGTTGGGGTGTATGGTACGTGAATCCCAGGTGAAAGGGAGGTATAACCTTCAGCCCACAAGGTATCTCACTTAACCTTCTTGGGGCTTAAGTTCCTAACTAATTTTACAGGTGAAAGTTTACCTGCTTGTGGCATCTTTGGCACCTCACTACCAGACGAGGAATGTACATTATTATTATTTTAAACTGATGTTTGTAACACTGCCTTGTTTAGTGCCATAATAATGCTGCATTGGAGATGGAACCAAATGTTCTTGACCCCAAAACCAACTTGAAGTATATTTTGCATCACAACACAGATAATTTTGGCTCCTGATAGATTCTTGGCTGGATACAAAGATATTCCTGGCAGATACAAAGCAGGTTAGGTAAAGTCCTCTTACGTATCATGATTCAGCTGAAGCTTTCCCACTTGACCGTGCTTTATGTTCTGCATGGTACTAATCCACCTCACACTGATTTTACTTCATTCCCAAAGTCAGTTATAAGTTCTTAATCAAGAAGTATTTTTATGTCCTGTAAAAACACCAAGCAGAGACTTATGCCTTGGCTTGAAGAAAACAGTATTTTGCTAGCTCTGTCACCAAGCTGACATCAAGTTTCGTAGGTAGAAAAACCTTTCCTGATGTGAACACTAGCCATGAGAGTGGCATATACTTGTATTTTGAACTTGCATCGAACTTGCATCTCTGCCAAGCCGTGAAATCAGCTTTGTAGTTTACTTTTATTAAAAACATTCACAGGCATCAAACTATACTTTACAAAGAAGAGTGACAAATGAAACCACTTAATCTAGAAGAAAACCTGGCAAAAGTTGGAAGAAAGGGGGTAAAAGTTTAAGGAAACAGATGATTTTTCTTTTTGTTGAATGTTTGTAATGAAGAAAAAACCTCAGTTAAACAATTAAAGAAGAACTAAAAGTGACATTATAATGTAGAATAAAATGAACTATTTTGAAAGGAATTAAAATCGATAACAGAAAACATTCACAAATCAGATATTTCTAGCAAATTTTTCACTTTAGAATAATTGTCGTTTATCTCCACGACATAATTTAAAGGTCTTACACATAAATAAATAAGAAGTTACTAGGGATCCAAAATAGTTTTGGAAGTCCAGGTAGTACAAATTAGAACAGCTGAAGAGATCTGTCTAGCTTTTGTGGCAGAGAGATATTAGCTGCAGGTGCAAAAACGGCCTTCAGAAAACTGTCAATTGAAACAGGAAATTTCTGTCAAGTTCTTTTCTCATGTCCAAATCTGTGCATCCTTTGAATGTTACTAGTTTATTCATTTATTTGAAAGCAACAATTAAATAACATCTGACATTTTTGCAATTCATTAAGAACTTTAAAAATACCAGGTTCGGTGACAGGAGTTTGGATGAACAGATTGGTTGCACTGCCTACTAGTGAAATGAGAAATAGCAGAGTTAGTTGTGCCAAGCTAGCTCAAATATCAAAAGCATAGTAGCTGTAGTGCCACATGCCTAAGGAAGAGGGCAAGATAGTTGCTGAAGTAGGAATCTGTGAAGTTCTATCAACACGTGGCTGGTGATGGAAACATTTGTTTGGACTTGGTCGAGGTGATCCTGCTGTGGCACGGTGATTGGACTAGATGATCTTTCGATCCAATCCCTAATGATTCTATGATTCCATGACTCAAGAAAGAGTTATACAAAGGGAAAGAGATGCAAAATGAGGAGACTAAAGTTTTGCTAATGTAGCTGTTGAGCCATCAAAAACTACAGCTTAAATATCCCTCTTAAGAGGCAGCTTGTTTGTTTATTTTGATACTTCTTTCACCTAGTAGTTTACTACTACTTTTTAACAGAGTAACATAATTGCTTTGTTTGGAAGAGAACTTCAAAATCCTGGGAGATTCCTATCTCCGTAGCAGAATGAGTAGTTGGGAGTTTTTCAGTGTAACATCTAGCAGGTTGGCTTAAACACATCAACAGTTTAAATTGCTGGATTTTGAAGTGAAGTGGCTGAATACCAATAGACATTCTTTCCTGTTGATTTCCAGGAAGGGAGAAAGAGGGGCAGGAACCTTTAGCTGAGGAATGGAATGGGCAGCTGGAGGTGGTAACTTTTGAAATTCCTGGGGGGCAAAATTTGCTAGGGTTTGTCTGTCATCAGGCTGTGTGTGCCTGCTGTCTGACATGTTTCTGGTTTTAGTAATATCTCCAAGTACACACATGACTTATTTTGGAATCTTCTTCTGGAATACTCTTAATAATTGGATTGTGTTAGGTATCCAATAAATACTCCAGTACAAACTTTGTTTCTTAGCAGAACTCTGGTTGAATTTACTTATAAACAGGTCAGTTTTACCTGATTCCTTCTGCATAGGACTTTACTGTCAGTGGTGGGTTAAGCAGAGCAAGCATGTTGATATGATAATGTTGCTGGTAGTAGGGACTGTTTGGTATTGGACTTGAAGTGGAATCTATCACCATTGCAAGAACAGTTACCCAGTGAGTGTATAACAAAGTGATGCAGTTTTAAAATTTCTGAGTATTATTTCAAAGATCTGAAATAGTTGGAAAACAGGCATTTCACAATTTCTTAAATAATCAAGTTACTTTTAGTGTTTTAAAATACATGAGATATAAAGAATGTTCTGTTATGTCTGAAGATACTGAATGATACTTAAATCCTTGACCAGTAATTCTGTCCTTTGGAAATCTGGATATGCAAGCCTGTATGTAAGAACTATTTTCTAAGAAAGGAGTAGTATTTTCAACAGACAGAAAAGACACCTGAATAAAAGCAATTTGAATTAATTCAAGTTTATCAGTAGAATAAGCAAATTTGTTGTCTGGTTACAAACGAAAGCTTGCATCATTCATGTACCAGAACAACTTAATTTGTACAGAACCCAGACTGTGTCAGAGCACTGGTTTTAATACTATGGAGTTAAAAAAAAGGTGCTGCCATATCCACCCAAAGACATGAGTCTGTGTTAAGGCTTTTAAAATGAACTGTTGTGTTTTACAGTCTTATGAGAGAAGATAGATAGTGTCTAAATACCTGTTCAGTAGAATGAGTGACAAAAGTCAGAGCATGACTACTGAGAGAAGGGATAACATGTTTTGCGATACTTGTGATTTTTCCTGGTTAAGACACTTAAGGTGTCATTGCATTGCGTTTTCAAAAGGATTTTTATCTCAGCGATCAAGATGCTGTCATGAATTGTGAGAACTGCATAAATCGGAAAGAAATGTAACTTGAGATAACCAGTTATGGCTTCATGGTCCATTGTTTATGTAGGTTCTGGACAGGCATGGCATGAAGGTACTTCAGGAAGAAAAACTGTACGGATACGCAGGCCTTTCATGTGTTTGTTTTACAGTGCTGTGTTTGCGTCAGTTGGCAACGCAGCCCTGAGGTGTTCGTAAGAGTACAGGTTTGCCCAAGAACACAGCTACATCTCTGGTTGAGTAACTCTGCAGAACTTGTAAGGATACCATCAGGGTGCAGTGAAAAAGCAGTTAAGACTGGAAATGAGCATATTATACTCAAGCACAGTTTGAGTTTCCTCAAAACAGGCACACAAATCTGTACTTTGGCCACATTTCTTCTGTTTTACAAAGCAAGAGTAGTGCCTCTGTTGTGCTAGTGGACTGAAGTTCCTGTGTGTGAAAGGGTTCAACCACCTGTCTGATATCTTTCAGTCACTCCAATTTCTGATTTGATTGTAGCTATCAGATAAATATGATTTGTTTGTTTCTCTGTGCTTTACCATAGATGCATAATACCCTCAACTTATGAAGGATATTATTGAAAAGAAGACAATACCTTTTTGAAGTTTTTTTATGGTGTGTTTTGCCTGACCTTCAATGTTAAGGTAACATTTTACACAACAACATGCATGGACAAACACATTTAAAAATGGTTGCTCTGTGTCTGGATTTATTCAGTAGAAATTCTTTGAATATAAAAGAATAAATTGCTTTAACAGTACACATCAAGGTGGAAATGGCATAAACAGCACTCACTAACTTTACGTGAGTAAGATAAAATTTTAAGTGTTGAGGATTAGCATTCCATACATCTCTTAAAATGCAAGTCAGCAGGTAATTTTTCATGCTGAATTACAGTATCACAGTATTACCAAGGTTGGAGGAGATCTCATAGATCATCAAGTCCAACCTGTTAACACAGAGCTCAAGGCTAGACCATGGCACCAAGTGCCACGTCCAATCGTGCTTTGAACAGCTCCAGGGATGGCGACTCCACCACCTCCCTGGGCAGGCCATTCCAGTGGCCAATGACTCTCTCAGTGAAGAACTTTCTCCTCACCTCAAGCCTAAATTTCCCCTGGTGCAGCTTGAGGCTGTGTCCTTTTGTTCTGGTGCTGGCTGCCTGAGAGAAGAGAGCAACCTCCTCCTGGCCACAACCACCCCTCAGGTAGTTGTAGACAGCAATAAGGTCTCCCCCGAGCCTCCTCTTCTCAAGGCTAAACAATCCCAGCTCCCTCAGCCTCTCCTCGTAGGGCTTGTGCTCAAGGCCTCTCACCAGCCTCGTTGCCCTTCTCTGGACATGTTCAAACACCTCAATGTCCTTCCTAAATGGAGGGGCCCAGAACTGGACACAGTACTCAAGGTGTGGCCTAATCAGTGCTGAGTACAGGGGCAGAATGACCTCCCTGCTCCTGCTGGAATTAGGCACTGCCTTTTAAGTCTCTTGGGCTTCTCACGAGTCTTTCATCAGGAACTGTGTGCTTACATCAGAAACTTGGTTCTAGAAGTAGTGACACTGTTTTTTGTTTAAAGTCTTTCTGTTTTGAGGTCATTGTTTTAGAAGTTTCTCCTGGTGGGTTCTCTATAATTTAGAAAATAATGTATTCTTCAAAGCACCTAAAAGTTCCCATTCTCTGCCTGACATCCTATTTCATAGAATCCTTAGGGATTAGAAGGGATCTCAAAAGATCATCTAGTCCAATCCCCCAGCCACAGCAGGATCACCTAGGCCAAGCAGCGCAGGAACACATCCAGGCGGGTTTTAAACGTCTCTTCTGTTACATTACATTATTAGTTCTTGTTTATTTTTACCCTGGTCTCTTAAATGAGGAGAAAGACATGCAGGTGAAGTGTCGTACAAATAATTCCTTATATGGGTATAAGGATTATAAGGATATAAGGTTGCATACCTGGCCTTTATAAATACATTGCCACTTTCAGACATTTAGATGTGTTTCCAAAATGCTGAGGATATCTGTCAAGAATAACTGTAACACAATTTGTACCTTAGTGAGGATTGAGCACACCAGTCTTCTAAAGCATTTTGCCAGAATAACATAGAATCATTAGGAATTGGAAGGGACCTTGAAAGACCATTCCTGCATTTGAAGTTTTTAACATGGTTTAGAAATGGAGGTAGTCAATTGCCAAAAATAGAGAAAGAATACCAAAAAAACCCATGACATTATTCTTGTTTTAGTTACTGAGACAAGGTAGTAGGGGGATCCTCATCCATCACAGTATTACAGTGTTTATAAAACAAAACAAAAAATTGTAATATTACTGATCTGCAGTGTAGCTTGATGCCATCTGGCTACGTGCTGTGATAAAACCTTAAATGTTGTAATAGTTTTACATGCTCTTCCTTTTGAAGCCTCTAAGTGAACAAATTATTTCAGTTTATCAGGTCTGTGATCCAAATTTTGTATTTAAAGAAAAAAATATTAGATACCTACCTAGATTCAGTATTGTTTTCACCAGAATATCTGAGTGCTTTGTTAACAGCAATGAAGTCATCTTCAGAATACTCCTCAAGTGGTTCTTTTAAGACCTTTTTGCAATCAGGAAATGAGGCAGACCACTTTCATTCCCGAAAGTCAAAGCCGTACAGGACACTGGATGTCCTGATCAGCTACTGCTCTTTTCAAGAGCTTTGGTATTTTTATACAATTGTGTGTTTGTCACATATTGCTGAAGCATTTCTACTTGAAACCTCTCAGTGTTCTGCACTGCTGCCAGATCAGGCTCCCACCACTTCACATTGCTGCACAATAGAAAATTTAAAACTGCATGTTTTACACAGTCTCTTACAGCATTACCTTGACTGTCAGATCCTTTATTTATTTACTTACACTTCTGTAAGTATGACTTTATGACTCCCATTAAAAATGTGTAGCTTTCTGTTCCTGGCTCTCCCAGTCTGCACAGGCTGGCTCTCAGCTATTTTCTGTTTAGGTCTCAGTATTCACATTGATGCTTCTTCCAAAATGCCTGGTGAGTGTTAACATCGGAACAGTTACTCTGCTTTCACAACTGGGTGCCTGGCAGTGCTGGTTTGCCAACAAGCTATAATGGCATTTTCTGCAGAGCTTTAGTACCCTTAGATAAGGATGAACTTGGCAGTTCTGTGCAGTTGGGACTGTTTCCAGTCAAGCTGCCATGTATGAGTTACAGAGCCTTAAAAAAGAAGAAATACTATTAGAAGAGCAACTTTTAGAGCTTCTCGTGTGCATATATGAACTGAAAATCTCAAAACTTTTTTTTATGTACTTTATAGGTAAGGAAGGGAATTGTGCAGGAGATAGGGGCTCTGATACAGAAATAACCCTCCCGCTCAATGTTCTTGTTTCTAAAAGCAGACGTTTTACCATTCAGTGAGGATTTTTGAGAGATCAGTTGCAAAATATCACATGCATCCACAGCCTTATTTTTGAAAAGGCTTTTTCTGTTATTTTTGTTGACCCCTTAATAGAAAAATTCTACCTGAAGAGGACAACCCAACAACTGCAAAATTGATTTTTTTGCAGCTGTTATTTATAGTAATTGCTTTTTGGATTTCTGCCCGTACAAAGAAAGAAGATATTGTTAATTAACAATACATTAATGGTAGAATGTTTGGATGAGAAGGCTCAGTTACTGGATGGACACAATGTAGAGTCAGCAAAAAAAAGTGGGTCAGGTAAAACACTACATAGAACAAAAATGTTTTCCATGAGGTAGTTATTTTCTTCCTTATTCTGCACGGTGAATATGCAAACGAGATATGCAGTGTGGATGGGACATTATGTGGAATGACTGGGTTAAGCTGAATAATACCAGTCAAAACACAGAAGTAAGAATTTCCAATAGCAGACATGTTACTAAGGAAAATATAATTTCTATAAATGCTTGAAACAGAAATTGGCACTGGGGGCTCAGAACATAATGCCTATTTATCCTGTTGGAAAACATGACACCTCAATGCAGTGTCAGATAACAATGTGCCAAATATAAAAAGGGATTTTCATCTGGCATTTTAAGTACTCACTCCTGCTTCTAACTATGGTATGAGGAGAGCAGTTCCTATTCTGGCTGCATGAGAAAATGTCTGTAAATGAATTTTATCAGAAAATGCATGTATTTCTTTCATAGACAGATGCAGTTTACAGTGAAAACTACTTTTTAAATGCTTTTTCTTGTTACTGTTTTGACTTTTATGTGGATTAATTTTTTTACAAAGAAGGTGACCAATTACAGAATCACAGAAGAGTAGGGATTGGAAGGAACCTCTAAAGATCATCCTGTTCAGTCCCCCTGCCAAAGCAAGATCACCTAGATCCAGTCGCACAGGAACATATCCAGGGGGGTTTTAAACAATTGTCTGTTTCTGTTGAGATAAGCAAAAGTCACATTTCTGTCTGTTAAAAATCTTGATATTTATTACAATTTATTACTTAAATTATTCCTGGATCCAGATGATGAGAGGTTCTTTGTTTTGCCACTTCCCTTTGAGAAATATGATTTTGTATCATATCCCCACTGTTCCCTCTGCTGTGCTTTGCAGTTAGGGGGCTCTGTGAGTGCAGTGGCATTTGGATCATACCTTCTGTCCCTGATGGACAGTCACCAACATTCTGAAATGGTTTTATTTTAACCACCAAACAAGAGAATCCAGAGTAGACTGGAAAAGGTGTTTCAGTTTAAGATTGCTATGGATATACTGTTTAAGCTATAACTAAAACTGCTGTTTCTTCCATGTAAAAGGAAATATAAAGGTTCAGAATGAGATGTTTTCCTGTTCTACCATGATTCTTTATTTTAGGGTTTGAGCTTACTTAGGAATCTAATTCTGTCCTGCAGCTCAGTTTCTATCACATTGTGACACCATTATTTACTCAGCAATTACTCACACTAATGGAACAATTTGTCCACAGCTGCCGATGACTGTGAGTAATAGCTTTATGGCATAGAAGCAAACTACTTAAAAAAAAGAACATGAGGAATTTAGATTCTGGGCAAGAAATAAGCCTTCATGTCATAGGTTTAAAATAATATGGTGCAGCGCAATAAAATGTATACCATGGACATTAGCAGTGGTTTATATTTGGCATTGTATTTATCCAAATTTATTACATTTTAATTATTTTCTTTCTAGATCTTATTTATAAAAGTGTCTTCATGCTGTTTTCTGTATAATGCGACAAGCTCTGTATACTAGATATTTTCAATTCCGCCTGAACGAAATGCTGAGAGACTGTGAAAACTGGTACATATTAAATCGCTGTTTCTATGTATTTCAAGTATTTACTGAGCGGTTCTAGTTCAGTAAGAAAAAACGTAGTAGTCTAACATAAGATGAAGTAGCACAGAAGAAAAATTATACTTAAGAAGCAGGAGAATTTATTTTAACAGAAGCTAATTACTGGAGTTACCTGATTTAGTAGGTGAAATTGTAGCTTTGACTAATAATAGTTTTGATAGTGGAGTTTTAAACATGTGTTAATAGCATAAATAAGTGAATTAGAAATGCAGAATTTGTAATGAAACAGACCTTTTAAGTGAACAAGTACAATCCACAGTTGCAGAACCTATGTCTGTTATGTTCCGTCCCACTTGGATATCACCAGGCTAGCAGGAGTGGTAGTGAACTCAATACTATGTACAGTATAAATAATCATCATATTTTGAGCAGCAAGCATCATGACCAGCTGATATTTTCTTTCCTCAGGACCAGTTGTTCCCAGAGTGCATGGCTGGAGCCATATGATCTTATCAACATATTTGAGAGCTCTATCCAAACACTGAGAGAGATTTTGCTGCAGCAATGACTGTCATAGAAGAAAGTCGCCCTTTTGCCCAGCAGCTATCCAATGTCTACTTTACTATACTTTGCCTATTTTGTTTTAAACTTTTTGTGAAGATCAGCCTCGCTATACTTAGTCATTTCTACATTGTGAAAGGAAACCGTAAGGAAGCAGCAAGGATAGCTGCTGAATTTTACGGAGTTCCTCAAGGACAAGGTATATTTTTACTTACTATCTTATCACTGCTGGTTGGGGGTTCTGTTGTTACTGGGGGTTTTTTTGTTTTTTCCAGATAGCTTCATTTATGTTGAGTTTGTCAAACAATGTGTGCTGTGTTTTTTTTTTTAACAAAAATTGTTTGAAGGAGTGCTGTTAGATTATTTAAGCTTTTTGCCTTTTTAAAATTTCCCTTAGGTTACTGAGTTCAGGATAAAACCGATGTTTTGCAGCCAGTGACCCATGAGGAGAGAGGCCTATATTTAGGATAGTTATACTTAGGATTGCCAAATACTTCCCAATATAAGGTGATTTTACAAAACACTTCTAAAGTTCCCCAGCTTACACATTTGTGGTTGAAATTTTACATGCTTGGCCTGTGATTACTTTGCAACACTTTAGTGAAACTAGTCCAAATACTTCTGAGATTTAGTTCTTGATTCAGTTAAAATGTACTTATAATAATTTCTTTGAGAATATATAGTCCTTCCATAAGTCGAACTCATGCCTTGGCACATATCAGGAAGCTTGCTGTTTGTCAGGGTGAGCTTTGGAGCATCTGTGTGAAAGCCCATTGAGTTTTACTGGGTTAGAGGTTCTTCTGAAAATTCCTTTTTCTGTTTCCTCAATCAAAACTTTGGCAGAGCTGGGCACAAGCTCATCTGTGGTGAAGAAGTACCGTTTTCATTCAGTTCTTTTTCTGGTTCACAGAAAACAGAAATCTCACTCTTCTTGCTTGTAGTATCCCAGTGCATGACTAAGCCCTGCTGCCTCACTTCCCTTTGGTTGTTTTTCCTTGTATTCTGGGATGACATCAAGTTTGAGTTAGGCAACGGAACAGTAGGTCTTACATTGCCTCTTACTGCCTTCACCACTCATCCCTAGGCACTGTGAACAAACAGAAATAATCTGAGTCAAATGCAAACAGGGAAACTCTAGAAACAAGACAGATGCTTCAAATGTAAAGATTTTTTGCAGTCTTCAACATTGCGACAAAGTTAGACATTTTTTGTTTATGTATGTACATGTGCAGACCAGAGAAAGACCTTTATATTCTAAAGCAGGAATTCCCTTGCTTTGTAGAAGATTTGCTTGGGATGGATTTATATTATGTGTCCTCTGCACAATTTAGAGATAGAATTCCGAAGCCCAGTCATTTTACGTTAGAGTGTGTTAACTTTGAGCTGTTACACAGGTGTATTTGTGTATGAGGATGTGTGCAGATCTGGATTTACATGGGGGGGTGTGTGTATTTAGTGAAGTAGGATGGGAAGTACTGACACTCTGTCTCACTGACAGAAATACTTGCAGTGAATGTGGTATGTTAGATAGTTTTGTCCTGCTCGGGCAGGGGGGCTGGACTCGATGATCTCTTGGGTCCCTTCCAACCCCTAACATCCTATGATCCTATGATGATCCTATGGTAGCCCTCATCTGAAATCAAGAACTTGTTTGTCAGAAACTTCTGGATAGCCCTAAGGTAGCTCATTCTAAAAGGACTGACACAAAATCTGACTAAAAAGAAAAACTGTAAATAATATAGGGAAAGTAATAAAATGCATGGGGCTGGAAAGTAAATTAATTACCTGTTACTGAATCCCGGTGACTTTAGCATGATCGTTCATCAAGGGTCTGAATTCTTCTATCTACATAAATGTATAATCAGTGTTCTTACAGCTGCACTATGCAGAAGATGAAAATCTATCATGTTGGCAGGTTACTGTTTTGCTTAGGTAACATAAGTTTATATTTATTTAAATACTCAAACATATGGTAGAGTTCCTGGGTTTTATGCTTTTATTAGAAGAAAATAGTTAATGCACTTATTTTCAACTTAGTCTTTTACAAGAGTTTTACAAGAGTTTTGCAAGAGTTTTTACAACTTAACAAGGGTGTGCCTTAAATTTTCACTGCCCAGTTTGCAGTTTCTAAGTATGGATTTGAATTGTAGAATCATCATGGCTGGAAAAGACTTCCAGGATCATCAAGTCCTAAGTTCTAATTAGAGGAAATACTAGTTTAAATTTCCTAGTTTTAACCTGGTTTTTAACTCTCAAAGTCCGGTTAGTGCTGATATTTTCAGTTTGCTTGTAATTCTAAAAAATTCCTTTTTGCCATTTCAATGGCTTGGCTAGGACAGGGTGCTGTGAGTTTTGAAGAAGAAAGGACCTTTGCAAATAATGTGCTGCTAGACACAGGCATTATTGGGTGTTTACTGAATTGAAATGAACCTTTCTTTTTACAAGGCCAGCATAGTTGAAGGTCTTTGAGGTACTGTGCAGTGAACCTCCTTGATGGAACTCCTTTTTTCAAACTGCAGTTATATCTATCAGTCAATACAGGATTAAAAGCCCAGGCATCGCATTTCACAGCTTTGACTTGTTCTTTGTTGAACACAAGGAGACAGCTTTACCTCTGTTGTCTGCCTACTCTGCTCTTGCCGCTAGGAATTAGTAAAGAAACGGGTCATACTCTGTTCCTTAGTATTTCAGGAATATTTTCACACCAGTAGGAATCATGTGTTAAATGTATCCGTTGAATCTCGTGTACGTGAACAGCTGGATAGGGACTGCATCCTAATAATTACAAAGAAATAATTTTACTGTGTATATTGACATATGAGAACTCCGTCTGTGTTCAGCATCAGCTAAGAACACAAAAGTGTGTATAAAGTCTCTACTAATTATAAGTCACATTCATTTGTTTAGGGAGGTGAAGTCTGAGTCAAGATGCTGAAAGGTACTATGACAAGTAAATCAGTCACTCCAGCATCACATACATGTGTTGTCTGGCAGATGTTTGTCTAACCTGTTTTTAAAATGCTTAGTAATAGTGATTTCTGCAGTGTCTTGTGCAATCTGTTAGAATTTTTGCTGTTCCCATCAAGACATACCTAAATCTTTGCTTTTGCAAGCTGAACACATATCATGTGATTACAGTATTTACCAGTTTTCCTTCCTGTATGAGAAGTCATCTCTTACAAGGATATGGTCTTGTTTTTTCCTAGCTGTACTCCTTTTGCCATTTCTAGAATAAACTACAAACTATTTCCTTTTATCCTTCTAAATCTTGTCTTTTAGACCTGGAATTACTGTAGTTGCTGTCCGTTGGGCTTGTGCCAACTCATATACAGCTGGTAGATGCCTTTATTGATGTCTAATTCCCCAGGTTAAGCAAAGTGCTCCAGGTGAGACTTTATTAGTGCAACTAATGGAGCTGTTAGTTGTATAAAAGTGAAGCAGGTATGTCATGTGCCATATATGTGACACCCTATGTGATACCTCCTGGAATTATGCTTGCTTTCTTCCCCATCCCCAACAGTAAACTATTAGAGTAACAGTCTGAGACCTACTGTAAACCCTGTGTTAAAACAGAGGGCCTGAGCTTGCATTTGTTTTTTCCCTCTCTAGGTGTAATGCTTTGTACTGGCATTCAACTTACTTTGTGGTCTTGGTTTCAGTCTGTCCATTTTACTTGCTTGTTTTAAATTGCTTCCTTCAGAGCAACTGCAGCAGCTGCAGTCTGGTGTCATCTACCGATTTTATAAAAAGAAATATAATATTCTAACATTTACAACATTAAATAACTGAACAGCACTAAAAGCAGGACAGAACTCTGCTCTCTTTTGTGTTTGTTTAAAGTGGATTAATGACCCAACTCTTAATAAACTATCAGAATCTAGTTCTTTTTTTCTTCAGTGAAGTTGGTGTGGTTACTACCATAAAAGAACTAAATGAAAAAGGATCCATTCTGTTATAAAGGTCCCATTTACTGGATTATTTTTAACTTTGGCACTGGTTTTGTAAACACTCCTGTATACATGCTTTCCCCATTGAATTGAAAAGGACTGATTAGTTGTTCAGAGCCAAGTGCTTTGCAGTCAGGGACCATAGTTGTGTTGCTGTTAACAACTTACGGTGCCTAGGCTGGGAGGTTTTAAATAGCGTTGATGTGAACATGCATTTATTGATTATGCTAGAAAATTTACAGAAGTCAGCATTATGTAAATTTATTTCTTTATGGAAAAAGTGATTGCACATGTTCCATTTTAAAATGCTGTGCCCTACTAACTGACCTACAAAAATGAACTTAATTGCAAATTAACTTTGGGTATAATTAGCTCCTTAGCAGGCTCTCTGCAGTGGCAGTAGAGTTAAGATCTCTTCTCACTGTATTTCCAGACCTGTGAAGAGTTAACTCAGCCTTTTGTGCAACTGTTGCTGGATACAAACCAGAGGATCAAAAGCAACCTTCTGACTCTTCCTAATATACCAACTAGCCAGTCATACCATGACAGTGTGCTGTGTAGCTGTGTGCTGGGTTTTGCAGTTCAGTTACTTCAGGATGAGTTACTAACAGTGCGGTATGACGTGATTTCAGAGTGTAAGTGTGTATCATGTCTTACGAGTCAATTCACTGATAGGTGGTTTGAGTTTGTAAGATATAGAGTCTACTGACAACGGCTGGTAAGGGCTTGGTTGGAGTGGAAGAATCCATACTTTGGTAATACAAGGAGGTACAGTTTCCATTTATAAGGCAAAAAGAGTTTATTTTGTCAAGATTAAACCTGATACTGTCAAAATGCTTTTAGCTGATAGAAGAAGGTGGTATAGAGGAACTGTCTTACGAAAGATGCATTTTACAGAGTACAGCATACATGAAAAACAACTAGTCCTGTACTTACAGACACCTGGGTTCTGATGC
Source organism: Rhinopomastus cyanomelas (assembly GCA_013400115.1). NCBI lineage: Eukaryota > Metazoa > Chordata > Aves > Bucerotiformes > Rhinopomastidae > Rhinopomastus > Rhinopomastus cyanomelas. The sequence continues at coordinate 188,901 of VXBP01002938.1, read as the reverse complement.
ACAACCTAACTATTTCTCAGAACTAAAATGTCTTTTTTTAATAGCCTGTGTTTTAATTATGTCTTTTTGCAATACTTTTCATAGAATACCACTTTATGCATAGCTATTTAGAATACTATATTTAGTATTCTAAAGTAATACTTGAAAATTACATGAAAGCAAAAACTGTAGTATTTGAGTGTAATGTCTCATAATGTACTGATTTTGCAGAAGTGGAGAGATGAATACCATAGAATCATTAGAGATTGGAAGGGACCTCGAAAGATCCTCTAGTCCAATCCCTCTGCCACAGCAGGATCACCTAGACCAAGTCATGCCCTGATTTCTGCTAAGTTTAAAAGAACAAATCAACATTGCAAGTGCATTCATTCATTCTTTTACCTGTCTTTGCTGTATTTGCCTTGGCTAGGCATGGTAGGTAGATTGGGACTCCAGTTTTAGGAATAAATACTGCACTGAGCTCAGGATTATGAGGCTTATTGTGTTTCCTTCTTTTTCTTGTACACTGAGCACTATCTCTGTGGTCCCAACGAACCGGTCCATTAAATGCAGCACATAAATAGGAAATAAAGCTATGTTTCACAGTTAGACATCTGGCATTTGGGAAGCTTGATGACATTTTAAACTGTGGTGAATTATTACAGCAAATTTTCCTATTATTTTGGTTTGAAGAGTTGTAATTGATAATGTCACTCAGCAGCAGTTGTTAGGTAGGGAAGATAGGCACAAGGCATTTTCTCAACTTGCATTCCACCGAGATCACAGTTCTATTAATAAAAGCCATATAAGACCTCTGCTAGCTTCCTGGATACAATAGATTCATTTAGTAATGACAGGAATATTGTATGGCATACCTATTCACCATACCTCCCAGTGTAAGCCCCCACTTTTAGCATTTGCTTTTCACACTCAGCACGTAAGCTAATGGTGTAAAAATGCTTTAGATAGTGTAAATGTTCTTTCTGGAAGTTCAAAGGGGTTTTTTGATGGAGCTCATCACTCTTATATGCTAAATAACTTTGCCTAGTATGACAAATAACTGCCAAAGAAAAGCCATGCTTCAAAAGAAATTCTAAGAGGGCACTTGCTTAGAATGAATCAAATGATTCTATGCACCAGCAAGGTAGCACAAGCATTCTCCCCTGAAGTATATAATCTACCTGGAAGGGATTTTGATTGGAGTTGCATGATGCAAGTAGATTTGCATGGCCACAGCTCTGACCTATTTGCAGCAAGAAAAGCCAAACACGTCTGTTGACAAGCATTGACCCTTCCCTTACCCTAAAGAATATCTCTGAGGCTACAAAAACTTCTAGTGAATATATCTGTTGGTGCCTGCTTGCAGACTTGCTTTCCTGAAAGGAACTGAGATATCCTGATATCCTTTTGTGTATATTCCTTTTTCCTCCTTGAGAAGAGCCTTTCCACAGGCTGTATTTTATGGTAAACAGTGCATAGTCTTTTCTGAAGATAGACCTTAACATGTCACAAACCTATTGCCTTGCTTGATGTGTACACTCTTAAGTTAAACCACATGGAAAACCCCTTAAATTGATTAATTTATTTTTATTTTTCTGGATGAAATTAATAACAAACTTCTGAACAACAAACAAACACAAAATGCAATATTGTCAACTCTGATGTAGCTTAAAACTCGTTAATTTTTAAAGGTGCAGAACAATAAGACCAAAATATAATCCTGGAGCAATCTGCCTTCAAAGGCCTTGAAGACAACTGTTGTTAAATGCTGTTAGGAAACTCCAGTACTGGATTGGGGCAATCTCAGCCATGCCACCTGCACCAGGCGTGTTTGCAGCCTCGGGGCATAAGGCAACATGGGAAGACCAAAATAGCATAAATCTGTGAAGATGATGTTCTTTCCCTCAGCCATAGCCTTGTTATGGCCCAGGCTCTGCTATTCACACGCCTCTCTTGTAGGGGATGTTCTCAAACATTTGCAATGCAAGGAAGCATTGAGTGAACTTCTGCCAGGGTTACACATGGTGATGGCTTTGGGAGAATGCACTACGTGCCTGAGTACTGAGCTCTGTTCATGACTGCAGCAATGCTGGCTGGCTGGTCATAAATCCGTGATGGCATCCTGCATCTGTTGCACTAGTGGGTGTTTCTCTTTGTCCAGTCTTCTTGACAGTAGGCGCGATCTCTCTCTGCATGGCTGTTCTCTCATGGTAATTGACTGAGATGCACTCTGGGGTGCACACCTGGTTGGCTCAGTTAGTAGAGCATGGACTCTGAATTCCTGGGGTCAATGGGTTCAAGCCCCATGTAGGACATCTTGAGACAGTACTGTAGGCTTACCCTGCTCCAGCAGTGGGGGATTGGACTTAGATGATCTTTCGAGATCCCTTCCAACCTGTAACATTCTGTGATATACTCTGATATTCTGTGATATGAGTCTCGTGCCAATTGCTGCTTTCAGCCCTGTGTCTGCCCTGTCGGTATCTGAAGCCCACACCTCTTTGGTAACTGACCTGGCTAGATCCATCAGCATGGCTGCTGTGGTTTGTTTTGTTTTAGCCCACACATTAGAACATATTTTGCATCCCCACTGCCTGTCTGCATGAAGAGATCTGGTGGCTACAGGTAGCAAATTCACAGGCCCCGAAGTGTAATAAATGTATCATTGTTTGGTATTTGACTTCTGTAGGGGCTGAGACAGGGCCTTCATCATATCAGGGATACAGAGTCTAATGGCTGTAAAAGTCCTAGGAGAAGAGGTAGGAGAATTACTGTTGCAACCTTAATAATTTTGATTTCCATCTAGGAGACAACAGTGATACCATATAAGGACCAGGAGTGTGTTATAGGCTCTTTCAATGCCTGTCTTGACACAGAGAAATGTTGTTTTATGCTTTGATAACTAATGACCATTTAAGCATTATCTGCTGGCATTTGCCTAGATGTGGAGGACACCAGACTGGTTGGTGACACCTGGGTAATGCCCGAACCTCTGGCTGATTGCCAATGACTTATCATTGTATTTGCCATGAAGTATGGCTTGATGCAGGAATCTGTTCCAAAAAAAAGTAAGTTATTCCAATCCTTTCCCTGTGCTGCTGTTAGAGGTTTAGCACTGTACTTTTATGGTACTTGGCATTGAGCTGGCACTGCAGGATGTAACAGTGGACACTGTGGCCTTTTAGGATGCGGTGTTGTTGCCAGTAACCACATTTCTGTATTTCTAAAACTCTTTCATATTAGCTTCTCCTGCTTAGAGGAATGTTCAAGATCTCTGCTGGTTCATTTCTGGCAATGTCAGGTAGCTCTTGGGGTTCGGCACTTAGATACAGGGAACCTGTCAGTTCAGCTTCATGCTTGTAGTCTGGACCACATTAGCAGAAAGAGGCAGTTTTTAGTCCTGTTCTAGTGGCAGTTTCTGTAAGGTCACTGTAACCCCAAAATAATCCTGGTCATAAAAATAGAGCAAATCTGAAAGTGCAGAACATTTTGGGAAGTGAGGTGGCTCATTGTTTGGCCTGAGAGCTACACACCAGTGCTGATCTGTGACATTTGAAAGTAGTACAATTTTGTCCAATTTTTCCTAAGAGCAGTTGCCGTTACTGGAGGTTGCACTATACTGCATTGGCCTGCATTGTGTTTGAGGTCTCTTCCAATCCTTAATATTCTGTGATTCTGTGAAAGGTGTCAGTTGTAATTTTTATCAACACATTTTTGTATGTTATCGCAGTTGCATCTTTAGTGCCATAAGAACAGTCTCCCATTAGAATGAGCCCCCCATTGAAAAAGAGGAACAAAAATTTACTTCTATTTTCATTTCCACCTCTTAAGAACTGCTGCTTCTGTCAGAGCTATTTGCTGACATAGAAATGTTGTAACTGCGTTGACTTTAAAACTAAAAATCTGTCTAGAAACATTGTGAAGAAAACCACTTGAGAGTTTCATTTAACAGTTCTTCCTCTGGGTTACAGAAGTGGAATGGAACCAGTTATCGCTGTAATGCTGTATAGTGGTTTATTTAAAGCTTGTCTGCTACATGAAGTCAGAGTTACAAACACATCAGTAAAATCCACAGGTTTCCTTCACAGTATCACATAACATTAGTTATTGGTAGGGACCTTGAAACTCCAGTTCCCCTGCCAGAGCAGGACCACCTAGACCAAGTCGCAAAGGAACATGTCCCAGTGCGTTTTAAATGTCTCCAGAGAAGGAGACTCCACAATCCCCCTGGGCAGCCCCTTTCAGTGCTCTGTCACCCTCATAGAATCATAGAATCATAGAATCATAGAATCATAGAATCATAGAATCATTACGGTTTGGAAGGGACCTACTGTTTGGAAGATCATCTAGTCCAATCCGCCTGCAACAGCAGGATCACCTAAACCAAGTCACACAGGAACCTATCCAGTCGGTCTTGAATATCTCCAGTGAGGGAGACTCCACAACCCCCCTGGGCAGCCTGTTCCAGCGCTCCGTCACCCTCACCGTGAAGAAGTTCCTTCTCACTGGGAAGTAGTTCCTTACTCATAGATGGTAGTGTCTGCCCTGCCTTCTGACTGTTTCCATGAGTAACTGTAATTTAGATAGTATCTCTAATTGCTCATTAGAGGCAGGGAAAGTAATGGCCTACTGTATTTTCCACGTACTTCAGAGTATGATATCTGAGTGGATATCCACTGAGATATCATAGGATCTCTGTCAGAGGATTAGAGGATCTGTTAGAGGATCTCTGTCAGAAGTCAGCAAAAAATTTGAAGAACAGAATCTGAATATGAATCCCAAGTATTTTCTGTTATTATTAGCATGGTTGGGAGATACTGATTTCCATTTTGTAGCTAAATTAACCCAGTGCTTAGACAGCTGACTCGAGGAAGATCATCACATAGCAATTCCATGTCATTCAGCTTGATAAAACCTGAGGAAAACAACTTTCTGAAAGCGGTGTAACACTTGGCAGAGCGCATTTCTGTTCTCTCTTGTGAGATTAGCAGCGCCCCACCTGCTTCTCTTCCATAAAACCTTGTAGTGACATTCCAGTAGGGCAGTTCCCATGTGCTGTAATTTCATAGTGAAATTTGCAGCTGCTATTTCTTCTTTCCTTTTCCCTACCTACCGATAGTCTTTCCTCTGAAAGAAAATCAGAAGGGGTATAAAAAAATGTCATTAAATACCTGTGCAGTATTGCAGCATTAGGGTTTAATTTCCTGCCAGGATCAGTACTAATGAAACCAGTCACATTCATTTACTTTAAAAAAGTTTACAGCTTTTACATCAGTAGAAGAGGGTAGTGAGGAAATAACTAGAAAGAAGTGGTGGAGAGGATAAGGGCAAGATCTTGACATATCATTAGCACAGATAAATCATTGTTTTATTTATCCATGCTGGAATTTTATCATGGATTGCTTCTCTGCAGATTTCTGTTGCACAGTCTCAGTTTCACACACAGCAATAAACAGTATAATAGGAGCTGGTTGCCTGTTGTTGTTAGTTAATAAAAAATACTGCTGTGTGCTTCTGAGAAGACTGGAGGCAGACTTTCGTATCAGAATCAGACTTTCAAAATAACCAATGAAATGTTTTCTAAATGCTTTTTGCAGTCAGGCTGTGCTTTCATTTATTCAGGAGGTAGTTTCTAGTTCATGTATGTAGGACACCTTGGTCCCTATGCAAAACAAACGAATAACCCTCCAAAAAAACCACACCACACAACACTCAAAAATGCTTCAGAGTTTTATGGATTCCTCTGCATTCCAAAAACTTGTTTTGCATTCCAAAAAGTTGTTAAGAGTTAAATATGAGTAGAGTCTGACGCAGAGTCAGTATTAGTAAAAGAACTGCCTTTCTGTTAAAACAGGTTTAGCTTTTCTGTTTTAGGTTGCTTGTTGCCCAAGCAGCAAAACATCAAATGGTTATGCTTTAAGGATCTGTTTGATTAAAAAATTAGCACCTTCTTTCTATTTAAATCATGTGAATAGTTTAGACTCATGCTGTAGCTAAGCTGATTCTTTCTCTGCTTTAAAAATAGAAAATGCTAGAGCAGTCTTTCCCTTCCCCCCACTATGTACTCACTAGTCAAAGCTAGTAAATGTTCCTGAATGGATTTCAGTGCCGTAGCCATTCTACAGTAAGTACAGCAAGATCCTTTGTGAAAAAGCAGGAGGAGGAAGAAAAGTAGTCGGAATCCATTTGTGGCTGTTCGTCAGACCAGAGTACCTGCGCCGATGACCGGCAGGCTTTCCTCGAGAGACAAATAATGAAAACAAACGCTGCTGTGCAGAGGAGCCCGAAACCCGCCAAAAGACGCGCAGAAAGTATAGGAGAGTGTCCTGCAAAACGAAAAGCTCACTGGGGTATTCTGACCAGCCAAGGTCAGTACAGCAGCCATTTCAGACTTTGTACTGAAATGTGCTGACCTAATTCATGGTGTTCTAGCTCTAAACTGATTTTTGCTGTAATTTGTTTTTCTAGCTACTGGCATGGCATCATCTTGCATAAGTGAACACGAGGGTGTTTGTTCTTTCTGTGCTCTTATCAGCTGATCTAAAATAGCTTCTCTTGTTTATCTGCCATATTTGTTTTATGCAAGTGTTTAAGGCTTGACTTACTCTGACTTTTGCTGTCCTGTCACCAGGTAACTGGATACTGAAGGCTGAATGTTTACAACAGAGAACCAGGGAATGAAAGGAGGGGGAGAAGTAAACTTTGCATATAACTTTATATGTAAAGACAAGCTTACAGGTAGCTGAAATAGGTAGCAGTACAGAAACTATAGGTGATAGAATGACTGTTCTGTATTAAGATACCAAAGAAAGAGGTATAATTGTAAGGAGAAATACTTTGGAGTGTTTGACCTGTTTGACACAGACGTTTCCAGCAATGGGAACAAACTCTATTATAAAAGCAGTGTTTAGGGCTGCTGATACCTGTGCCACATTGTTCCTGTTTCTTTTCATAATCCAAGTGTGTAAAAGGAAGCTTTGAGCAACTGCAGTTTTCTAATAGGAATTTTTTAGAAGAGTGACCATAATCTAATTGATATTGACTGAATCATAAGGCATAGAGTGAAGCAAAAAAAGGAAATGAAACTTGAATATCATATAAAGTGAAAACCTGAAGATGCTAGTTAAAATAGTCAAGGAAAGGAGGAGAAAGGAGAGCTTTGATCTATTGTGCGTAAAAACAGTTATGACTTTTCCATGTGTAATGTAAATTTATGATGCAGCAGTATATGATACAGGATTGATTTACATATGATATGGGGTATAGAATTACACAATTATTCTTAAAAGTACCTTTGCTAATTCCCACTACTGCCAGTCTTAGAATTAAGCAATATTCAAGGATCTAAGGAACAGTTTCCATAGCTTCCCAAGTAACTGTTTGAACGCAGTAGTGCTGCAGGTTTCTATTTATTCATCAGCTTTAATTTGCAGTGTATCTTTTACCCTCATCATTCATTGTTTGGACTGAGGCTTCCTGATCTATAATGACTGCTTCTACTGAACATTTCAACTAGTTACATTGGCAGTTCTCAAAAACACCTGGAACATTCTCCCTCAGACTGAAAAGAAATTTTACGGAAGTTTATCACAATTAGTGGCTAATTGACATAGTAAAATATGGAAAGTAAATCCATCTTAGCATGGTCCAGCTACTTACAGCCACTTTGTGCTTGCCAAATTTATTGATTGTATTTATTGATGGACATCTTAACATACTGAAAGACTTCTGTTGCAGATGAAGCTTGCGGTTGTTGCATTTTACTTGAATAAAAGGTAGAGCTACTAACAAGTCTGAAGGAGGTTCATTTCTTTCCTCTCTGCTTCCATCCTTGCAGAGCACAGGAGAAAGTCATACTGCAGTGCAGTGTGAAATTAAATATGCAGATTGGAAAATGGACTAAAAATTATGCATGGGGGGGTGGAATATGTCATGGTAAAGTTTGGTAGAAGGATGAAAGGTCTATCACAGGCTAGGAAAGATCTTCAGTCTGCTGGTTGGAGGAGGCACAGACAGGCTACTTTACCAAAATGTCCTGGAACACTCAGTGGTTGGGTCTCTAACTATAAGAAGGACATTTTGGTGCTGGAACATGTCCAGAGGAGACCTACCAAGCACATAAGGGGTCTAGAGAATAAGTCATATGAGGAGAGGCTTAGGGAACTGGGCATGTTTAGTTTGGAGAAGAGGCTAAGAAGAGACCTCATGGCCCTCTACAAAGGTTGTAGAGAGGTGGGTGTTGGCCTCTTCTCCCAAGTGAATAAAGACAAGACCAGAGGAAATGGTCTGAGGTTGTGGCACGGGAGGTTCAGATTAGATATTAGGAAGAAATTATTTACTGAAAGAGTGGTCAGGTACTGGAACAGCCTGCTTAGGGAGATGGCTGAGTCACCACCCCTGGAGGTATTTAAGAAGCATGCAGACATGGCCCTTCAGGACCTGCTCTAGTGGCAGAGACTATAGGGAGTTTATTTTGTGCTTTATCTGGCTGAGTGTGTTTGGTGCTGGTGATCTGGGAGGTCCTTTCCAGCCAGGAATCTTATGTGATTCTGCGAAAAATGAGCACACTGGGCTCAGCTTCACTCAGCACTTAGTTAGATGCTGCTTTTAAGGCCAGGGCTTAGTCCAGCCACTCTCTAACAGGCTGGGAAAATACTGAGATTCATGAGCAGCACAGCTTGGCAGAAGATTGCTTGAAGTCTGCACATGAGGAACAAAATTACCCCAGGCAGAGATCCTTCAGAGCCTGAAATAATCTCAGAATGCCCTGTTGCCTTTTCTGTCACCATTTGGTAGGGCAGGCCACTGAAAACCCGTTTATTGGCTTGTCCATGGGAATAATAACAGCCTAAGAGTAATGTCGGCTGCTTCACATATTCAAATCAGTCTAATGGGTCACTGAATTTAAAGGCTGATGTGATTTTACACCCTCAGCACTCTAGCTATGGCACACAGAGTCTGCAAGCCAGTTTAGAGGAATATTTGACCAGTAGCTGATCCTTCAAGAACATGGAAAAAAACAGCTGTGCATGAGCAATGGACAAGAGAGTTGTTGCTTCGCTCTTCATGTGATGGGAGAAGGGTCTGACATGCTTCTTCCAATATGTGCTGGGCCTGTGTTGCGTTAAGTGGGGGGCAGTGGATTTGGCAGGGAGTACAGGTCCAAATCCTGAGCAATAGCCAATTTCACACTATGAGTCCGATGACTAGGTCGGATTCACTCGATAGTGCCACACTACGAGTCCATATAACTCGGATTCACTCGATAGTGTGTTCTGTTCTCGCCTAGCCACAATCTATGGACTCGCGCGGCGTCCAGTGAGGAACGGCAAGGCTAGTTCACGTGAACAGGAGTAATTTATTAGAGCAACAGATTTACAGGTTCTTTAGGGATTGTCGGTGATGANTCAAGAAGATGACAGAACGATGGCTCAGGGTAGCAAGAGTACGGCTTATCATCTTCCAAGTACCACCGGCTCCCATCTCTGAACACCTTATCACAGGACGTGGCCACAGCTCCTCCATATTGTTTCACCCCTCGTGGTTTCCATGGTGGCAGGTCAAGTTGCCTGGGGAACCATCAGAGGAAGGGATTCCTTGCTGTGCTCCACACTAGAGGCTTAGAACTTTCCTTAACGTGCGAATAGTGCTCCATTTCTAATGTAAGTTTAATTTTTTTAAGTTATCCCACAGCCTGGTGTTCTGATAATCATTCATAAAAAAGGAATGGTATTTATGGATGTTGAAAAGGTGAGAAGGTGTATAGTAGATGGTAGGAAGAGTTAAAATTTTAACGTGTGTCAGGAGGAACAGGCTCTTCTCAGTGTCATCTAATAGTAGGAGAAGGGGCATTGGGTGTGAGCTGGAACATAGGAGGTTCCATATAAATGTGAGAAGCAACTACTTCACAGTGAAGATGACAGAGCACTGGAATCAGCTACCCAGAAGGGTTATGGAGTCTCCTTCTCTGGAGACGTTTAAAAGCTGCCTGGATATGTTCCTGTGAGACTTGGTCTAGGTGATCCTGCTGTGGCAGGGGGATTGGACTAAATGATCTTTGGAGATCCCTTCCAATCCCTAATGTTGTGTGATTCTGTGAAATGTATTGTTCACATAATACTGAGGCACTAGTGAGCTGCTAAAAGAAAACCACAGTGCAGCACACAAATCAAATAGCCTTTGAAACATACTCCAAAAGTCTTTGCTTATTTCTCTTTCAAGCATGACCAAATAGTGCAATAACATATGTACACTTGGCAGTGCTTCACTTACAGATCTGAACACCACAATACATGGTACTTGGGGTTTTGAGGATAGAAAACCATGTGTCTCATTTGAAAAGGTTAAGAAGGGAGAACTTTGCCCTGCAGTTCTTATTTTCAGGTCGAGGTTCTCTTAATTTTGCTGCGTGTTTCTCTTGTTAATCTGCCTTGGAAGGCAAAGGCAGTGATAGTGGCAGTTTGAAGAGCTGGTTTGTTAAAAGAAGTGTGAAAAAATGAACAAAATGGGCCACAGTCCTTTAGCACAAGAAAAGGAGCTGGCAACTTGCATACCTCATCCCCTCAAAGCTGTTTCCTGAAGGGTGAAAGTTTGTACAATAGTGAGCTGCTGATCTCCTTCCAAGCAGAGCTGGGGTGAATTAAAAGGTCTAACTAGTAAGAACAGATTTTTTTTTTTTTTTAAATTTTATTTTTATTTTCCAGATTGAAAGAAATGAGTAGGATTTATAATTGCAATTGGTTGGAAGTGCCATGGGGAGATGGAGATTTAGGTATTGTATGATATTTTGTAATTTGTTTTTTAACTTCAGCTGTTAATACAGTGAATCTATTTACTCTTTCCTGTTAGTGTTTACAAAGCTGGGTAGGCTTCCCTTCCTAGTAAACCATGCACCAGAGAACTTGGAACTAAAATGGCTTCTAAATATAGTTAGAGACACTTTGTGTTCAGCATCTGTCAGAGACCACATCAGTAGGGAATTAATGCATTAACAGTTTTGGAGTAGACTATGTTTGCTAATACTGCTATTATAAACAACAATGAATGAGAGAAGTGCCCTCATTTATACTGGGGTGCTTTATGTGACAGATGCTGCAGGTCTGTTAATTAGCAGAAGGCAGCAATCTGGACAAATAATTAAGACAGATAATGACACATATTTATTTTGACCATATTCTTGTCCCTGTGCTATTTAATGATGAATGACTGTGTTTATCGATAAATCAGTTGGAATGTGAAGGGTTTGTTGTTTGGTTTTTTTTTTTTGCAAACCAGGTTGGCACAAAATCCGTTATGATTATATGATTCTATGATTCTATAAATATATTTGTGAAGCATTTCCTGTACAGAGTTTGTTTCTAGTGGAGATAATACAGCTGTTTTGCATGTAATGGATTAAGCAGAAACACCTAGCTGCTGGATGCCTCTGCACGAAGACAGGGGTAGGAGCAAAACAGAATCCATGTTCAGTGGTTTCTGACATCACTTGATTTGCAAATGTCACTGCAGTGATGACACAAACAGACATTCTAAGCAGGGAAGAAGTGAAGAAAAGACAGAAAAAATGTTGCTTTCAGATCCTGTCAGCATCTTTGTTCTGTTCACAGTTACACATAGCTACGAAAGATGTCCAAAGTATTTAGTGGGCGTAAGTCTTAAGGACATCTACAACATATTATATAGGTTTGTAGATAATGAAGTGTCTTTTTTTACCCTGGTAAATCAGGAGTAGGTAAACTGTCAAGGAAAAGGAATTCTTATCAGTAGAGACAGGGGGACATTTCAAAAGAAGCCTCTAAATACCAACTTTAATTATTTTTGAGGAATTTAGCTGCCAGCAGAGCTTGTCATTTGATCTAAGTAATTTGAATTAGAGTGACTCGAGTGCTGGTTCAGGTACTAATGAATCTCCTCTGGAGATGTTTAAAACCCACCTGGACATGTTCCTGTGCAACTTGATCTAGGTGATCCTGCTCTGGCAGGGGGATTGGACTAGATGACCTTTTGAGGGCCCTCCCAGTCCCTAATGTTCTGTGATACTGCAGAAGGAGAAAAACATAGACCTGAACCTGTTGGGATGACAGAGAAAATACTGATATTTTGTCAAAGTCAAGCCACTCTAAGACTTCTGAGTTTTTGTACCCATTTCATCTCCCAATCTATTTGTGTTAGCTCTTTAGCTGTTATTCTGATTAGCAAAAAGAATTGCAAATATGGTGTTTAATAAACCTAAAGTAAAACATACATGGAGTGATGTGTGTGCGTCTACGTGCGCCTGTGTACACAGATCATCAGTGCTCAGTGCAGTTAATTCTGAAAGACTTTTGGAAGCTGGATCTTGCCTGTGGTCCATCAAAAGAGCTTCACAGATGTTAGTTACTCTGACGTAACAGAAATCTCCTTGTGTTTTTAAGGCCAGGTTTACCATGCTTTACTCTCCAGTGGTTTTTAACCTGTGTGGTCAGCTTTGTATAGCCTTATGACAATTTAAATACTCGTCTGCGCTTTTGTTTTGCTAAGATTTTCTTCTCAGTCACATCCAGTGGTACTACTCTACGTTCCACAGTGTAGTTAAATCTTCTGTTTTACATCAAAGTAAGTTTTAGTTTGATTGACACCTTCAGGAAAATATAAGTTTTAGTTCAGTTTCTCTGTTGTGCACTACTTCATGTTTTCCCTCCGCCCTGGTTTCCTTTCAGGCTGGCCATCTCTTTTCAGTCATTCTTAATGTGACTTGAGGAGGTTGTTTGTCGTAGCCAAAACTGTACTTTCTGAAACAGGCTGGTGGATAGAAGGGGTCCAATGGGAAGCAGAAGCAGGACCTGTATTTAGTTAGTAGTTACCTTGGACCAATGATTGCCAGGGATTGAGCAATAGTCTTCTCACTTAAAGTACTTTGCCTTGTCACTACATAGCGGGAGCTAGCTTTGCAGGCAGCTCTGGCCTATTGCAGCTGGCAGAGCCCAGCACATTTATGCACTGGAGATTTGACCTGCCATTGCTACCAATTCATCATACCTAGCTAATTCTCATTGTGTCTCTTCAGGGATTTTGGAGGGCTTGATGTAGCTTACACGAGTGATTGTGTTAGTGTTTTATAGTTCCAGACTTTCCTTCCAGACATAAATATTGGTAATTCAAGTTGGTTCTTACACAGTTTCTCAAAACTAGATTTGCAAAATTCGTACAAAGGATTGGTATCAGCTCTGCCTGCAACACTGTCAGCCAGGAGCGATCTGTCAGTAGCCAATCTTCTAGAGGAAAGGGCCGGTTCCTCACCAGGATGGCTCTGGAAGCTGGGCTGGGAGCTACAGAGGGAGGGGCAGATGTGTGTGGAGGCAGGGTTGTTGTTGGATTTCTTTATTTTCCCCCTTTCTTTTCTTGGGGTGATAAATAAATGAAGTTAAGTACCAAACTTTTATGTTAAGCATATCCAAATATTTTATCCTCAATGAGAATGGGAACTTAGAATTTCAATTTCTACTGTGGGGTTTTTTTTTTTTCGTAGTGTGATTCTCACTGTATTTCTCTCCCTACCCTTGTGTAATAGCTGCAGATTAATCTTATAAAGCCTAAGGATTTCATAGCAATTTCCATATACATCAGATTTTTAAAGACTTTTTCAGGCAAATCTATATCTGGTTTAAATTCAAATAGAAATATGTTGAAATCTATGTCTATGTGAGCTGCAAAGTAAAGCCTTCGTATTTTTTTCTTACAATGAAAAATATTAGAAATGGGAAATATAGCAATTGATGAATTTATTAAAACAAATTATGAAAATGATTAATATTTCGTTGTCTGTTTCACCTGATCACTTATTAGAGACGTTTACAGTTAGCAATAAAGCAGATTTTATTGTCTAGAAATTGGTAATTTGAAATACAGCCTCTAAAGAGGAAAAGTTAATTTCATAGGACAGCTGACTTCATTCTGTGCATTATACATTCTACTTTGCTCTATACATTCCAAAATCTTTCTAATTCATATGGTTTACTTAATAAATGTTGTTATTATATAGGTTCTTGGGCAGATCGCTCACCTCTGCATGAGGCAGCCAGTCACGGACGTCTTCTTTCTCTAAAGACTTTATTGTCACAGGTGAAGGCTGTGTTCTTAAAATTGCTTCATTTTTAATGTTATATAATTTCTCAACATAGATGATTAATGCAGATTTAACATGCTTTGCTTTGCTTTTTTCACTTTTTTAGCCTGAATTTTTCAGAGTAGTAAACACTGAAGAATTTTTTATAAGATATAAGTTTAAACATTAACTCTTTGGTCTGTTTTAAAACGTCTCCACCCAAAAAGCTGTATCTAAATGTACATCAGTCTTTCCTTCTTGCATTGCACAGGTCGGTGTAGTTCACCTGCTTCTAAGACCTCTGGTGAATAGAGCTAGTTAGGGAGATATTTGTTGAGGGGAAGAAATCACTGAAAGATTCTGTTTTCTGCATAGCTGTGATTTAAATAACCTATACATATATAGGTGATAACACAGAGAGAGATGGCTACATTTTAATACTAAAGTACTGTCATGTTAGCTACTACTGTACGGAACAATTATACTACAGGATATATTTGAGGAAAGCCAGAAGATGCAATTGTTAGTTCTTAAGGGACAAACACCTGCTGCGGAAAATTTCAAGGCCTTGATGATTTGATAAATCCAAGAAACGTCCTCCTTTTTAAAACTTGTGGCTTTAGATATTTCAGTCCTTAAGTCAGAGAATCCCTATACCCTGTATATCCTATTCCTGTTAATGACAACAAAAATGATTATTCCACTTATTCATTGATTGAGAAAGGATTGCAAGATATATTTATCACAAACAGAATTTTAAGCCTCTTTATAGTATTGTAAATTATTCATTTGAGCTATAGTGCAAGGAAACGGCTCCTAATAGGTTTTGTGTGATCTTTGTGTGTCACTGATGTCTCGTTTAGGGGTACAATGTAGACACCCTAACAATTGACCAAGTAACTCCACTCCATGAAGCCTGCCTGGGAGATCATGTAGGATGTGCAAGAATCCTTCTGGAAGCAGGAGCAAATGTAAGGGGTTGTTTATTTTTTACATGAAGACTGATGCTAACCTTAGGGTTTAACTAAGGTTTAACTAAGGTTTAACTAAGAAGGCTATATTCCTTGATTATTATTAATTTTAATTGTATTTCTGTCTACTCACCCTATTGATTGCGTTCATTTCACTTAATTACAAGATGCCATTTGAAAACCAGCAAAGAAAAGTGATGGGCAGACACTGAGAGGGTAATGAACTGGAGAGAATTGCTAGCAGTACGTCACCAGCCTAATTTCTTCTCTGAATTTCATTAGCCCTCACAAATTTACCTAGTTTGTTTCTCTCCTCATTCTCTCACACTGAGAATATTCAGTTAACAGTGAGGCGGCAAGGTTGGTATTAAAACAGTGAGGCTCTGCTGTTAGCTTTGTCTCCATTCTTTGAAATACCACTCTGACCTCGAGACTAAAATCACAGATGAAAATGGCAAATCATTCTGACATTTGGAGTTTGCATTCTTGACAGAGCTCTGGAGGGAAGGTCCCTGTTAGCCCATTACTACACTAAAGGTAGATTGTGTGTTTCAGTGAAACAAGCTAAGTGCAATGACTTACGAAAATTATTTACTGCCCAGGTGTTAATGTGTGCTCTTTAGTATTCTGTCTGTTTGGTCTATTCAACAGAGTTTAGCAAGGAGAATACTCAAATCATTTCAGCTGAGGTATGTGGTGAGAGGAAGACAGTAGTGCGGGGACTGATCAGTTAAGCTGTGTTATTCTAATGAATTGTCAGTATTTTAATGCCATTTCTAACCACATCCTGTTAAAAACCTTTCAGTTCTGTTCTTAAATATATGTTATATATTCTAGGTAAATGCTACAACAATTGATGGGGTGACACCTTTATTTAATGCATGTTCAAGAGGCAGTGCGGCGTGTGCAGAGCTCCTGTTGGAGTATGGTGCCAAAGCTCAGTGGGAGTCCTGTCTTCCATCACCAATTCATGAAGCAGCCAGCAGAGGTAAGACATTACCTGCTGAACAGCCACGGAGCAGTTGATGAATATCTCAGTAATACTGGTAAGAAACTTGTTTTATCTGTGAGACAACTTACTGAAGTTGAGCAAACTCTCCTGCTTTATACTGACAGGTCACAGTGAATGTCTGGAGGTACTGATATCTTGGGGTATAGATGTTGACCAAGATCTTCCTCATTTAGGAACACCTCTGTATGTAGCATGTGTGTCACAGCAGATCCATTGTATTCGAAAGCTTCTTTATGCAGGTATGTAATGACTTAAATAAATCATCGCTAGTTTGTAAAGCATGCTGTCATTACTTTTGAAATAAGCTGTGCTCAGTCATTGAAACTAGAACCCTTGCTTGCAGGGCTCTCCTTGTACATTTATACTGTGATGCATGTTTTCTTACTGTGTATTTTGTAAATAAGTGGAAAAGGAAGCAAGACTAATAATAATGGATTTTAATAAATTAACACCTACATTTTTGTAGATGTTCATTTTCTGCAGAAAAAAAACCAGTAACGGACCAGCTTTGAAGAAGGAAATTTATATAGTAGCCACTGAGCCTTTCCACAGAACTATTTATTCAGTGTAGTGCTGCCCTTTTGAATTCTTCAGCACATTTTGACTACCTTTTTACAAGGTACAGAGGCTGAACTGCTGAGAGAAGAGGCAAGCTACAGGACATTTGATCCTAAATGTCACATGTCCTGCCGTGGCAAGGGGATTGGACTAGAACTCCCTTCCAATCCCTAATGATTCTGTGATTATTGCACAGCTAAAGGATCATTTGCTGTACTTCAGGTACCAGTGTGCATGGCTCTTGTGTCTTGCAGCACAGTGAAGGAAAATGTGCATATGAGTAATTACTGAACTTGGCATCATTCAACTGGATTTGTTTTTCTAGTAAATGTCAGGCAATTTAGAATATCCTTCAAAATCTCATCCAAATGATCTTTAAGCTCATCCAGGGATGGTGACTCAACCACCTCCCTGGGAAGCCCATTCCAGTGCCTGACCACCCTTTCTGGAAAATAAATTTTCCTAATGTCAAGTCTAAACTGACCCTGTTGTAGCTTGAACCCCTTCCCTCTTATTCTATCACTAACTGCTTGTGAGAAGAGACCAGCACCAACCTCAGGTAGAGTGATGAGGTCTCCTCTCAGCCTCCTCCTCTTCAAATAAAAGAGCCCCAGCTTTCCTCATAAGCTTCATTCTCCAGGCCCTACACTTGTGCTTAGATAATGAAACCTAGGATAAGCGGCTTGGTCTAGGTGATCCTGCTCTGGCAGGCGGATTGGACTAGCTGATCTTTCGAGGTCCCTTCCAATCCCTAATGTTCTGTGATTCTGTGATTCTGTGAAGTGTATGAGTTCAAAAAACCCCCACTGATCTGATTAGCTATATGGACACACAGTGACATCAGTAAAGTGGCTAAACTCATGGTGGCATTCTAGAACAGTGGATTTTGTTTGTTCTGCGGCATCATCTTTATCAGTGACAATTTTAATCGATCTCTTTTTGTGTCTCTTTCTGTGCTTCTGCCCACCAGGTGCCAGTGTGCAGAAAGGAAAGCATTTAGAAACTCCACTCCATGCTGCTGCCCAGCATTCGAGCACAGAGATCGTGAACTTACTCCTGGAATTTGGGGCAGATATAAATGCCAAAAATACAGATTTTGCGAGGCCTGTTGATTTAGCAGCTCCAAGCAGTTTAGTGGAGAGCTTGCTGCTCCTCCATGAAGGTAAGTTTTACACTTGTGATTTAACAACTTGATTCTTAAGAAAACCCCATTGTGCCACATGCCCCCCACCAAAGAAAACCCCCAACAGCCCAAACAATCTGTACTGTAGAAGCTAACACTGTGCTTTATGAAATGAACATATTAACATTCAAGGTATCACAGTAATGATAAGGTAATTCCATTCTAGCTGTAAAAACCCCAGTAATGCACAGACTTGGGCAAGAGCCTGTTGACCAAGCAGCGTCTGAGTTGATACAGGCTGAAGAAGTATCTCATGTTTATTGTGTAGTTATACAAGCTACACTTGTGGCATTTAAGCTACACTTTTATCGGCTGTTATGGATGACCATGTTCAAAACAAAGAGAACGTGATAATTTCAGGTTAAAAATAGGTTTAGTTTTGGCCAACTGTCCCAATATTTAAATAAATACATTTAAAGTACTTGTAAAGAATTTGTTGTGAACGTTAGGCACAAAGCATAATGTTTCATGTCCCAAATTTTAATTCCTGAATTTCACATACCTGAGAAATAGGAATCAGCATTGATGAGTCCCTTACGACTCTTAAGTCTCTTGCCTTAGAGGGAGAGAGTACCCCTCAGGGAACTGGATTTGTTTAGACTGGCCCATGTACAGAGTAAAAATGCACCACAAGACAAAGGTAGGAAATAAGCAGAGAAACTGCTGCAATAGTTGTGGGCACCTCTTTAGAGGTGAACTGACAAACCGCAATGATCAATGGTTTCCACCAGAAGACACCTCTGTAGTCTGTGCTCTAGGGTCTGGGCTAGATGATCTCCAGAGGTGCCTTCCAACCCTTACCAGTCTATGGTTCTGTGAATGCTGTTAAGAAACCTCTCTAAAACACCACTGGTTATCACAAAATTATCAAATCTCCTAGTAGTTTGAAAAGCCACAGCAAAGATGGAAAAGGGCGGCAAAGAGGGGCAAAGACGTCCAGGTTCTCAGGGCTCTTGCCTGCTTTTTCTTGCTGTAGTGATGCATTCATAGTGCAGTTTGTAGTGGTACGCTGGTATTTAACCTCTTCTGTGAATAAGAAACCAAACAACCTGCAGTTATTCAGGTTCTTAACATCAGGTATTTTCTGCAATCAGGGTTTTAAGACACAAATTGTTTGCTGAGTTGGCTTTGCATTTCTTGGTGTTTCACTGATAATAGGGTTTCAGCAGCCCTATTCTTTGAGGGCAAAAAACCACTGAAGGAAAAGGAAGGGCTGTAAAGGATGAATTTACAAAATGTGAATGTTCTGTCTTTCAGAAACGTCATTAGACCTTTGTAAAACAAAGTCCTGGCCTTTATAGTTGTGACCACTCTACTCTTTTCTGTTTGCAGCCACACCATCTTCTCTTTGCCAGCTCTGCCGGCTATGTATCCGAAATTACCTAGGAAGAGCTAGACTCCATCTTGTCCCACAGCTCCAGTTGCCAACAATATTGAAGAATTTCTTGCAGTACAGATAACAGAGTTATCAAGCTTTAGAGCCTTGAATAAGAAGTACTTTTTCTTGTGTTTTCTCTGAAGAACTGCTGGGCGGAATAAAAGCCTTTTGCGCATTACATAACAAATATCTATCTGTTGTTGGTGTTTGGTACAAATTTGGAGCCATTCAGCAACTGGTGCCAAGGTGCTAATAAGGCTGAATTGAATAAGCGTGCTGAGGATACTCTGGGAGATGATTGTAGAGTTTTAGCTTAACACTTGCTAAATAGTTCTAGTGTGTTAATTGTATTTATTGTTTTTAAAATCTGTTTGACAATTGTGAGACACAAAGGGTTTCTTCAGTATTATGTGTTAAATTTGTCCATTTGGAGCCATTACTTTATGTATTTTTAAGTTTCTATTGTTTGTGTACCTACAAATACTTGGTGATTAGGTGCACTATAGACATTGATAAAAATAAACCAAATAGATGTAAAATTTTCTTCTTTCTTGTCTTCTTTTTTTTCTTCTTTCTTCTCTTTTTCCTTCCTTCCTTCTTTGTATAAACAGCGAGAAACTTACTCTCAGCCTGTGCTGTGAATTGGAACTATGCTGCTGTGAACGTAGTATTTTCAGTGATGCAGTTTATAGAGTCTCTGATTCTCCACATACCCTTGCATGGGGATGACTGTGAGTCAAATCAAAAAAGGTGATCTGACTACTTCACAGAAATGCAGTGCTCCTTCTTTATCTTTTTATTTCATCTCCCTTTGAGGACAGAATACTTCCTTGGAGAGCGATACTCAATTCCTGCAAACCAAAGCACGAGACACCTTAAAATCCACCACTTCCCCTTGGTGATTCAGCCATTCCTCTTCATTGACTCTTTTCAGTATTTGTGTTCCTACTGGAAAGATGCTTAGTGAGGAACTAACTATAGAGGAGGGTTTCACAAAGCAGAATGCTGGCTCATCCGGAGTACCTGTCAGAGAAAGTCAGATGCAAGTATGAGGATCTGCTTAGGAGTCCATAACATACCTACACACTCAGTAGAATGGAACAAGTTGGGTTGGTTCGGTTTTCATACAGAAACGAGTAACCTGTGGTTTTATGTACAATGCTGTTACTGTATAGTACTGCAAGGAACTTGGAAGTGTTGGAAGTGCCAGCCATTGCACTACTGAACTTTTCTATGCCGCGTGAATGCCGCATGGTCATTTAGACCCGTGCCCATTGGTGGCTCTGCTTTTCCAAGCTTAAAGTGCTTTTTAGCTGTGGAAAATCATCACTAAAAAAGCTCTTTCATATTCTATATGATAATATTAGCTGTCACCAAGCATGGCTAGTCTGCAAAACACGTCTGAATACAAAACTAGATGCTGTTAGAAGTTTCGCTGGCGGTCACATAGGAGTCCAAGCCATCACACTGCACACACAGCTGCTGGAGAGAGTCCCGCGCAGAGCCATGAAGATGATAAAGGGAGTAGAACACTTCCCTTATGAGGAAAGGCTGAGGGAGCAGGGTCTCTTTATTGGAAAAATGGAGACTGAGGGGTGACCTCATTAATGTCTAAAAATATTTGGAGGGTGGGTGTCAGGAGGATGGAGCCAGGCTCTGCTCAGTGTCATCTAGTGATAGGACAAGGGGCAATGGGTATAAGCTGGAACATAGGAGGTTCCATATAAATATCAGAAGGAACTTCTTCATAGTGAGGGTGACAGAGCACTGGAAGGGGCTGCCCAGGGGGATTATGGAGTCTCCTTCTCCGTAGACATTTAAAACATGCCTGGACATGTTCCTGTGCAACTTGGTCTAGGTGGTCCTGCTGTGGCAGGAGGATTAGACTAGATGATCTTTCGAGGTCCCTTCCAATCCCTAATGTTCTGTGATTCTCTGATGTGTGAATGTGTGTTTATACTCTCTTGCCATGCGCAGTGTCCCACCATTCCTACCGGTCCTTGCCAACATCCAAAGAGCAAACAGAACCATCTTAAGAGTTTTCAGGTAGTTATTACTGCTTTCTCTTTAATTGCATGAAATGGCAGGCTATAAGCAGAATGATCTAGGTGATCCTGCTCTGGCAGAAGGATTGGACTACATGATTTTTCCAGGTCCCTTCCAGTCCTTAATGATTCTATGATCCAGGACTAGGCTGGAGTCACTTTGGCCAGCTGATCTAAACTGGATGGGCTTTGCTGCTGTAGCTATGTAACAGGAACAAAGCAGCGAAGGGACGTTATTACCCTGGTGCACTAGGTACTGGAGCAGCTCTCTGGCAGGTGGAGACCACGCTAAAGCCAAGTACCAAAAATATGTAGTCATGAAATACCTGACATCAGTGTTCAGTAAAATCCTTTCAGGAAACAGATCCCTTGTGTAGGCAGAAATGAAAGGAACCAGGCTTGTTACTGTTCTCATCACGTGGAGCCCTATTACAGCCCGTTGGGCTCTGATGGCCTCAATTCTTAGCATGAAACAAATGTGAAGTAGCGCATTAAAATATCAGGACTCGGGAGCGGAGCCGTGTCAGCACCCTGTTAAAGACCACTGCAGCCCACCCACGTTTAGAGAGAACCTTCTTTACCGGATTAACCCTCTTTTATTGAATTAATTATTAAACTCGGAGAAAACGATGGGAGATTTCACAAAGAACTGCGTTGTCGTAGTTCAATTCCGCATGCGCAGCGGGGTGCGACACCCCGCACGGCTGCGTGCCAAAGCGCTCGGGCGACACTGTGGTCGACGTGAGGCACCAGGCGGCCAGCGCGGCCCCGCCCCGCCAGCAGCAGCCCTGCCCGCACCAGCTACGACACCGCAGCTGCGCGGAGCCGCGAGCTGCTGCCACCGTCCTCGTGCCCGTACGGAACTGGCGGGAAGGGCCTGCGCGCGGGGCGGCCGTTGGGCACGGAGGGGAGGGAGCGACCTTGTGCTGTTCCCAGTCTTACAGAGGTTTCTTTCGATAGCTCTGCCAATTTTAATGGCAACTTCTTTAGATTTTATGCAACTATCAGTATTTTAAAATTTATTTTAAAGGTAACATCAGGTAAAGGAGAGTCCTGCTTGTGTGTCACCAATTTATATAATCTTTTCTGCAGGTAATAATTCTAAGAACTATGAATCAACTTTGCCTTATGACTACAGTCCACCCTAAGCACAGCTTTACCATGTAGATCCTCCTAGTGTTCTATTGCCACGTTTTTCTTTCCATTTGAGTGCAGGCTTAGTAAATAAAAATATATGCCAACAAGTATTTGCTTCTGGTGTACCGTATAAGATGAACACAACTAATGCAAAATGTAAAAAGAAAAAGAGTACTTCAACTGTACACATTTAAATCATGTCAAGACATTTGCAGTTTATTCCTTAAAAGCCATTTCAAAAAAACCAAAAAAGGTTTTACAAATACATTTCAGCTTCCAGCGAAAGGAAGAGGGGGACAGTTGCGAAAGATGAACTTACTAGAAAATAGATTTTATGATCTTGAGAGCCAAACGTATGTAAATAAAACATTAACAAATATATCTTTGTACTGCTATTAAAGCACAGTAACCATTGGGTCAAAAAAATCATCTAAGCACTTCTAAAATGTTAGTTTTGCTAGAGAATCCTTTGAGTTGGTTGAAATTAAAAAGGTGGGGGATGTGGGTCACAATGTGTGCAACAGCCACAGGACTCCACCTAAACCCAGACTGCAGTTGCCATCAAGCAAGTCCTTGTGTTATGACGTACTTGAAAGTGTGTTTGTGGATTTCACAGTTTGTTACCAATGTTTTGATAATGTGCAGAGAGTCACTTACTTCCTTCACAAGGCATCTGTTTACACGTAGTGGAATGAAGTATGTCTGCATTGTGTGACACCACCGTTTAAAAAAAAAGACATGACTGTGGATGAACTTCAGACTCATTTTTCTTTGGATTCTCAAATAACTTTTTCTTTGGATTAACAACAAACACTTGTACAGAAATCCTTTTTCTCATTTTACAGTTTTCAAAGTTCAAGTAATTGCCCTTCAGGAGGAGTCAGCTGCTATCCCGCTGTCCTTTGACAATCAAGGTTAAGTCAATGTTAACCCCCAGTGTCATTTGAAGCTCTACAGAGCACAGAGGAAAACACCTCATCAAAACGGGTTCAGTCGGACTCCTGTTCCTAGTGGTGAAAAAGGATTCACTTTGGCCCACATCAAAGCATCATTCAGAGAAATTGCAGATTTTCCATCTTCAAGGAAGAAGACCGGACCCTGTACAGCAAAAATGTTTGGAAAGAAGAAAACACAGATGTATTGTGTAAAGGCTGCCACAACAGAAGGTCGTCGTGCTTCATCTGAGAAGAATATGAAAAACTGATTGACAGTCGTCGTCTACGTTTGTACAAAAACTGTAGTCCCCCAGCTTAAAGCTTTAATCATAGGAAGACATTATACATTGAATGAACTTGTTATATCCCAAAGCCTCAAGACCAAATATCTCCCAGTCCTTACATTCCAAGTTTGTCATGTTCCAATTTGATCCTGCTCTGACAGGGGACTGGACTAGAAGATCTTTCAAAGTCCCTTCCAACTCCTAACATTCTGTGATAAAATACTGATTTATCTGATGGAAGAAGAGTTTTCTAATGTCTTCGTTTGACAAAACAAGGTCTCAAACCCATGAGTTCCCTCTAAACAGTTATGTTCTCTGAACTTGCTATTTCAAACTTGTAAACTCCACACAGTTAGGCTACTACACTTTGGTAGTCACAGAGTGATCTGTGTTCCTAAAGCAATGACTCCTCCTCACGTTCACTAATCCAGAAATAAGGACATTGTAGATGACAAGCTGGCACTACACTTGCTATTCTGGTTAAACGGATTAGAACAACAGCAGCTTTACATGGCTGTTAGCAAACGTGGAGAGGACAGACATAGCCAGAGACCAGTGGTCTAACAGGACAGTACTGGCAGGAAGTATTTTTTTAGACTGGAGAGTGTACAGCTGTGGATTTTGCTTACTTAAAGATACCACCAGCATTTTGCTATCTCCAATTTCTGATGCAAAACTATCTCTTTAACCCCTGAAGTCTTTGGGCTGGCATCTTGCATGGGGCAGAGGAAATAGACTCAAGCCTCACATACAAGAATGAATTCAGACTGAAGTACTATCTGGAGACAGGAGCCTGAGAGAAGTGTTTTCAGGCTCCACCAATTTTCCCCTTATGAACGTAACATCATGCACCAAAGTGGTGTTAGAAGGACTAGCTACTACTAGCTCTAGTGATGAATAAATGTATTTGAATACGTAGTCTGTATATACCCAGCTGTAATTAATCATGAAGTTTTACAATAAGCATTTGGTGAGGGCCACATGCTGAGCCCTGTGTTCAGTTTTGGGCACCTCAGTACAAGAAGGACATTTTGGTGCTGGAGTGGCTCCAAAGAAGGGCAACAAGGTTGTTGAAGGGTCTGGAGAACAGGCCTTATAAGTAGGCACTGAGGGAGCTGGGGCTGGCTAGTTTGAAGACAAGGAAGGTGACTTTATTGCTGTCTACAGCTATCTGAAAAGAGGTTGTAGGGATGTGGATGTTGGTCTCTTCCCACAAATAACAAGTTATATGACAAAAGGAAATAGCTTGAAGTGGCACCAGGGGAAGTTTAGGTTAGACATTAGGATAAACTTCTTTATTGAAAGGGTCATCAGGCCTTGGAACAGGCTGCCCAGGGAGGGGGTTGAATCGCCATCCCTGGATGTGTCTGAAACTTGTGTAGATACGGAGCTTAGGGACATGGGTTAGCAGTGGGCTTGGTATAGTTGGGATAATCGTTGGACTCCATGATCTTGGGGGTCTTTTCCAACCTAGATGATTCTATGACTCTAGGGTTTTCATAATGCTAGATACTAACAGCAGAATAATGTTAGTGTGTGGCTGATGACAAATCATTTCCCGTGTTTTACTCAAGCTGTGGTGAGGTAGTAAGCAATAAATTCCATGCACTTTAGACAGAGCATCTGGGAAAGGAAATGTGTCCTTCCCATGAAAATTAAAAAGTTGTGGATTAGGAAGCTGGAAAATTACTTGATGGGACAATTCTCCTTTATATAGCCTTTCTTACTTGTCAGCACTTGTCCTCTCTTAACTTCTGCTGCTGTGACAGTGGCAAAAACATGTTTCCACCCAAAGGATGGGAAGAACCATAGATTTATGGCAATCTATCACCCAGGAAGAATCCTGCAGCTCTCTGAAAACCATACCTGTATCCTTAACCCTGTCAAGCAAGAGATGTGAACATCTGAGTGACTAGGAAGATTTGATCCAGTGACGTAGTCTGGCCCAACCATTCCTTTCAGAGGCTCCTCCTGAATTCGTGACACAAGTATTGAATACATTGTTCTCTGTGATTCAGATGGCGGGCTGCATGGCAGTTCATCAGTAGCCCTGTGAATAAGAGACACTTGTTTCAACTATACAACTTGTGTTAGAAGTTAAGGCACCACAAGGCAGTAATCTTTACATTTGCATTCAGGTTTTACAAAGAAGTAAGTGCTGTACTTACAGCTAAACAGCTACATACAAACAGTCTCATTCATGGTAACTTTATATATTCCCACCTACTTGTTTAATTGAGTACAAGCTCTCCATGCATCTAGCTCCTCAGAAAGCTGTTCGATTTTCAAAGGTACAGATACTTCCCGTCTTTTTAAAAGCTGACTGGAAAGGAATGCAAGCAATCAAAATCCAGATTGATTCTAACAACGCTTTCTTAAAGAAAAACAGACAGACAGCAGTACCACGAAACTATTATTGCATAGGGAAATAACTGGAAATAAATTGATCGTTGACAGTAATCACTACATTAAACCTCAGAAATATTAGGGTACTAGACATGAAAATACACTTTTTCCTTTAAGTTTTATTTTAATTATCCCTATTTACACCTTATTTAAGCTTGTCTTTAATAGCTTTACGTTTTTCTTTGAGGCTGTTCTGCATCTTAGAGTTGTTTTCTTATTTTTTAATAATGACAACTTTTACCATAGTAGGTATCTTAAAAATATAGTCTGAGTAATGTGTTTCAATACATCCTTTGGGACAGCCTGGCTGAAGGGTTGTTTAATCGGGAGAAAAGGAGAATCAAGGGAGATCTTATCACTCTCTACAGCACCTGAAAAGAAGTTGGAGTGAGGTGGGTGGGTGGGAGGTAAAAAGCAATAGGACAAGAGAAAACTGACTTAAGTTGCAATAGGGGAGGTTTTGGTTGTATATTAGGAACTTTCACTTAAAGAGTTATCAGAGATTGAAACAGGCTGCCCCTGGAAAATGGTGGAGTCCCCATCCCTGGAGGTATTTAAAAAAACTCAACATACAGATATATTGCTGAAGGACATGATTTAGTGGTAACTTGTCAGTGCTGGGTTAATGGTTGGACTTGATGATGCATTGATGTAAAGGTCTCAGAATTCTAAGAAAAAACATGTTGTGTTTTTTCTGAAAGGAGGAGTGCTGTTGAGACACCTGGTGGAGAGGAGCTGAAGAGAAGGGACAAGCACACAGTTCGAGGACGTATTAAGTTTGTATTGTTTAATTATCCCTGGTAGACAATTCTGAGAATTGCTGTAGGAAAGCTCACAGTTCTTACTAGATGTGAAAGGACCGGTGAATGTACATACAACACTGATTCAGTCAAGTTAGGTGGGCTTAGTCAGGTCAAGCCAAGTCAGGTGACCAGCTGGGGCTGAGCTGGGCCAAGTGAGCAGGACTGGACAGACGGTCAGATCAAGTGGGCCACGTAAGTATATTATTGCCTGGGAATATTAGCTCACTGAGCAACAGAAGGTCAAGCCAGCTGGAACCAAGCTGGTGACCAGTCATGAACTCTCAAAAGCTTGTCTGTTTCTGCTAAGTCTTGGCAAGTGGCTTACACAGATACAAAATTAGAACCATTACTATCAACACAGAATCCTGTGTGGAGGTACGACAGAATCCTTACAGAAGTAAGAATTTGACTGAAATCTTAGATTCACATCTTCTGACGTTACTTCAGAAACTTCTATGTAGAATGCATAAAGAAAGTGAAGAAGATTCTATTTGAGGCATGGCCACGCCCTTATAACTTTGTAAGGGAACCAGGAACTCAGACATTCAAATGTTTTGGGCTGGAGGCAGTGAGGAGAAGGCACTGCATGCATTATAATAGGGACAGATGTGATCCTGCTGTGGCAGGATCTAGATGAGCTTTTGAGGTCCTTTCCAATCCCTAATGTTCTGTGAATGTTCTGGGATTCTGTGACAGAGACTTCTCAGTGGCACCCGAACCACAATATTACCTTGTATACTCATAGAGTGCAGGAACAATGCTGTTGTACTGCCTCCTGATAGCAAGTAAAGCACCGATGTAACCACACAAAATCAGTAATTCATTCCGGTATCTATCAGTGGACGAGAGTTAATAGTGAATAACAACAAGCATTTACAAAAACATTACAGTAACTGATATCCAGACTATAATTTTAACAGCTAATCTATCCATCTGTCTTCTGTGGTGAATACATGTTGACAGATTATGCCGCTTTCTGTGTGGTGTGGCTGCTCTATATTGATCTCAATTGTTACATTTTAGATAGCATGTATGATGCTTAGTTATTAAGCATAATTATGTAAAGTTACAAAAACAACGTCACTGAGACCTTGTAATGTGATAAATAAAGTTGCCCCACATACTAGATTCCCCAGAGGACACAAATGAGAGTTAAGCTTTTTGCCCTTTTTATCCCTTCAATGGTGCACCTGTGCAGGCACCCAGGCATAGCTTCAACCATCTGTCCTAACTGTGACCTAGAGCTACCCACCTGCTTTAGAGTTCAATCTGAGAATGGCAGTTCAAGCTTCCTTGACGCTTTGATATCAAAACCTATACTGTGTGTGGCACCACTGCTATTTTTCTTCAGGAAACTGAAACCTGAGCTAATAAAAGTGACACCAACATTGCTTCATCTGCTGCAAATGCCCCCCAGAGAGAGAAGCAGTAAAGAATTGTTTTCCTTCTTGTTAGACCGTGACAATTTAGAAGAACTCCACATTATATTCTCCAGCCTGGGAACTAGCCTGCTCGCTGACTTTTTTGTACCCCTCTTCTAGTAAACACAACATGATACAATCAGTAGGTACCTTTAAAATGTAAAAATACTTCCTTTTTTGAAAATTTTATAAGGAAAATATACTCACACACTACATTTATGCAACACTAATCGTTCAGTACGTATGTAACTCAGAAGATCAAGATACGGACAGACTGCATCTAAAGTCCAATCTGAGCCACAGAGTTGCTCTGTTGAAAAAGGGGAAAAAAAGGTCTCAAGAGGGAAGATACACAAATGGCTTCTGCCTTCTAAGAGGTTTCTTCATCCAAGTCCCTACCTTTCACATATTGAATGCCAATTGGGAGAGCCTTTTCAGGTTCTGCGCTTAACAGATAATATTTCACAGTTTCAAATACATCCCCATCTGCTTGAATTGTCTCTGCCAACCGCATACATTCTTCTACATCAGGAAGATTACACTGGAAAGAAAAGGTTTTGCCAAAGAATTACCCTAACAGTCAAACAATTTTCTAAGATGCAGACAAATACTGAATTTTGCTCATAACTATAAGATGAAACTCTCTCTGAAAGTAAAGGCAGTATTTGAAGGACGTATCTGCATATAACCCGCATTACGAAAGCCATCTAGACCAGAGAACAACATAGGAGGAGAAGCCTCTGTAACTTGAAACAGCACCAGTTTCCATTGCTGGTGTTTTTGTGAGCTTTTACCTACTGCTGAACAGACCTGCAGTCTGTGTTAACAGCCACTTCTGCTGCTGAACAGGGAAGGGGAGATTTAAGGAGATTACAGACATAAATGTAGAACCAAAAGCTGATCTGACAAGACATGATTAGGCAGCAGGTTAGTGATGAGGAGGTTGTAAATCATACTCACAGGTAACTCTAAAGATCATAAGCTACTTCAGGAAGCAACCTGTGCTATGGAAAGTAGAATTACAGTAGAGTTCTACTCTACACATGCACAGTAGAATTACAGAACTTAAGTTCTTCTCGTGCAATACTGAAAACAAAGTCAATAAAGACTAAAAGGGCAAAGAAGGGTTTGTAACATAAGACTGTTAGTGACAAACTCATCCTGCAGATTTATTTGGCCTTAACTTTTCTAAAATTAGTAAACAAATCAATACATAGCCTCTTGTTACCATCCAGGCAAATTCTTTTTCATTGTACCTTTTCATGCAGATCATTGATTGCTGCTACACATCCCGGATAAAAAGCACACAGTTTTACTAAATGCATTTGATTGTCAGGTATCATCATAAGAAGATCAGCTGCTAAATCCCTGCACAAACAAAAGATGACATGTAGTTACTTCTGATGGCTTGTAATAGAAGAAACTCTGTTTTCTCTGTTTTCTTTTTTATGTATCTTTTATAAAAAAAGTGTTTACTGAAAAAAAAAATACTATTTCCAGAGAAGAACAGAAGCCACTTCAGTCTCCAAGACTACTTCGGTTATAGTAAGTGATCTATTAATCTTTTTTGGAAACTAGGTGTAAATTTTCTGTTGCTTCAGCTGGCATTACAAAGCTGTGCAACCCTAAAGCAAAAGAAGTGCCTCAAAGAGAGATGCAAGGATGTGTAAGCATGGATGAGAAGGGAGAGTTGGGTCTATCCATTGTGAAAGGAGGAAAGATGTCAACATTGCTTTGTGTCATGAAATCATCCTTACACTGCCAGGCTTCTAGAGCTCTGTGACACCAGCATAAAGTATCTCTGTCACCCAGAATGGCCAGTGCTTCCTTGACATTACCAAAGAAAGATTACACAAGAAGAGTGTGACACCTCTTCTCATCCTTCTGAAAGGAAAACAGTGTTTGAGCAAACTCCCATTTCTGAAATACTGCTAACTGTTTACCATTTGTTACAACCTTCCTTAACCCAACAAGAAGAACACATGTAAATATTAAGAAATTATTTTAAAACAATTATTCCATTAAACTTCCAATAACTGGTTATTCTGCTTGTTCTGGGACTTTTCTATTCACAAACACCTAACTTCTCCTGTGACCCACAAGAGTGACTTGCCCCTGTGTAAGACAAAAACTCTTCACCAAGTTCCCCTAGATTTTCAGACTGTGGTTCTTGGTAAAAGCATCCAAGTAAGTGCAACATTTGCGACTGCTTTCTAACCCTCTTTAAAATATGAAGCCAAATTAAAAAATGCCAACATTCAGGTAAAGATTATTTTTAGCATTAGTAAAGTTGCAAGCTCTTCAAATCTCTGAAACAAGCAAAATACCTGTATCCAAGTGATGGAAAGCTAAAAGGAAGACATTAAAACAGTAATGAATAAAATCTCCCATTTGGATTCTTACTTTACAGAGGAAAATTCTAATATAAAATAATGAAACTACAGCAGCAAATCCTACAGTCAGCTTAACCAACTTTAACAACAACAAAATAGCTTTCCAATGTCCTTTGAAAACCAAACACAGCTAATGCTTAGGGTCTTAGGGAAATTTGTTATACCATTACCATGTAATAGCCGCATTTCTAAACTTAACTGAAAGGCTCTTTCATAATACAGGGTCATTCCCCAGTTTTTAAACTAATTTACAGAGCAGCTGCTCACATTTACTCATCTTAATAAGCAATTTAGATGTTCTTCTAAAATTGTTAGAAACTGCTCAGGCAAAAAACGGAAATCAAAGGTTTATTTTTAAAAAGCAGCTCTCATGTAATGGCCTACAATTACCTGGAGTGTCTTTTTAAGAACCAAACTGAAAACATTGCCACTAACAAGAACAGAATTCAGTATCTCCAGTAGACTACCACTAGCCTTCTGAATAGCAGAGGGTTGCTCTTGTTAGTATTTAGGTGCTAAATACAAATAAAACCAGAACGGTGTTCTTAAACACTGACACACTTTCCTAAGGCTGTAGGTTTAAAAGATGAGGAAGGGCATAAATGTTTAGTTTAGACATGTCACAGCACTTAAAAAAAACCCTTAAAACAAAACACAAAAAACCCAATAAAAAGATTCCACCTGTAACTGATTTAATTATCAACCCATGAAGGTCGTTTTGGTATTCCTTGAGATGTCCAACAATCGTGTTTTTACAAGGAAATGTTTGCAACCGATGTACATCCCTAACCATAACAACCAGTAAAAACAAAAAGGAATCTCTCAGAATGTCAGAGGCCCTTGAACTCCAGCACCCCTATATATCACCTTACACGTGCAGTGGACCAAAGGGCACCATGTTGTGCCAGTATCTCTTTACTACAAAATATGAAGAGATTAAGGAATCTTTGATCTTATTTTACAGAACAGAAAACTACGCTGGAATGGCTGCAGGACTGGAAGGGGGCAGCTGTAATAGGTGTTTAGCGTAGCACACGAAACTCACTGACAAACGCAGATGTGTACTTGGGCAATATACAGTTCAGCAGCGGAAAGTTTTACCACGCGTAGCTGTGCAGACGGAGGTGTACATGTGCCGTCAGCGTGCAGGCGTTTTATGTACATGCACATCAGTGCCATACAACTGTTTGTACCTGCTGCAGCGCTGATATCAGAACAAGCTTTTATTATGGAACTGAAAAAAATATCCAGTGCCTCTTAACTTCACATCTAGTGCCCCCTGTGAGACCCTACACAGAAACCACTGATCACAGGGATGGCAGGGAGGTGGGAGAAAGAGCTTCAGAGGCATTAAAAGCTGCGGATGGAGTCGCCAGAACAACCCTGTTAGAACTGGTGCAATGCAGACATGCTAAATCATTGCAAAACCAAAGCAGCAAGGCATCCCTTCCTTACTTTAGCCCTCTCTAAAACACTTCTTCATCTAAAGTGGATTAAATGCTCTGCAGAGAAGAGTTCTGCTATGTTTCACTCAGGCTACCTCTAAATACTTAAGCAGATACAAACTGTAGCTGAAACCCTGTTGTGTAACTGCAGTTATCTGTTCACACAGGTTTCCTATGAAACTTTAATTCTCAAACGCCTGTACAGCTGCCATTTATATATTAGGAAGATTTTCTGCCTTTCATTGGTAGACAATATAACTGGCCACAGCTGCCTCCTTCAAAGTAAAACCACGACACAGAGGACAATAAAATTTAGCAGAGTTTTCCTTACACGCAACACAGAAATGCAGAATTAATTAGCAAATCTGTTATAACCTTAAATCTTGCCGGCTCTCTTGTAGCCCCAACACCGATGTACTTTTGTTTTGTATTTTTTGAGCAAGAATTTGAAAATCACTTCACAGATACTACTTAAACTTCTGTTCCTTTTGACTTTACACTTCAGTTCCAGTCTTACTTAGTTGCTTTTCACTCAGTACAGACTAGGGCTCCTAGTTACCTATTGCCCATGTACCTGGGTGTTTTTCAGTGGGTTTCATACTCTGTTTGACAATTACTCTCACATAATGTACACAATATTGTACAATGAACACATAATGTAGTTTGAGATCAAAGCAGATCACTTGCATGCCCTGTACTTCACAGCAGTAATTCTTACTCTACCTACCTATGGTGGTTTGCTGTCCAGAAAGGTTTCCGAATGAATCACCTTTATTGTTTTCTCAAAGGGAAGGGGGAAATAAAATATTCTTTTTTGGATGAAGAAATTCTTACCAGGTTGTTACTGTCATACATTTTCTTGCTAGTAATTCTAAGGCATAATGTGTTGCTTGTGCTGCACTTTCTCCTAAGACAGTACCCACACTGATTGCCAACTCCAGTTCATTTCCACGAATCAGGTTTGCCATCGCAAGCTTGCCCAATGAAAAAAATATACAATTAAGGGAAAGAAGCATTTTTGGGATTCACCATGTTGAGCATATGACATTACTTTATGACAATGGTTTTTACAGAAGGACAGAATGAGCATGAATTAAAGGAACTTTATATATCGTTTGGGTCTCTTGAATGAGTGAAAAATCAGGTTTTAAATAACCAAATAGATTTGCTTTGGAAGAATCATTCTTTATTCACAGAATTACAGAACATCAGGGATTGGAAGGGATCTCAAAAGACCATCTAGTCCAATCCCTCTGCCAGAGCAGGACCACCTAGACCAAGTCGCACAGGAACATATCCGGGGGTTTTAAACGTCTCAACCTAGGACATTAAATAAAAGTAATATCTCAAAAGCATTATATCTAGTTCTTGTAAGTAAGGGCTTTCTTCTTAAGTAAGAACACTAGCTTTCAGAGTACATATTTCCTTTGATGAAAGCAGACTGAAAAAACCCCACAAACGAACAAAACCAGCCCAACCCAGGAATGACTCTCCTGTTATTTTCACGCTTGCTGCAGGGGGTTTGGAACTAGATGATCATTAAAGGTCCCTTCCAATCCAAACCATTATATCCATTTTTTCTTATAGAATGTTGAACCAGCAACAACAAAATCAAGAGAGAATGAGAAAAACAAAATAAAAACCTAATAAACGGTTTCCTACACGTCAGCCCTAACTTTGTTGTGAGGTGTAGGGTTTTTTCCTATTCATGATTTAAGCAGCCAATTATTCAGGGCACAGATTGCATCTTTTGTCATGCAGTCAGTTCCGAATGGGCCTTCTGCGTCTCCATGAACAGCAACACATATGTGTGTATGTATACAGCTAAGGCACTTAGGTACCTTACAATTTCTAACACAAAAAGAAACTGGGTACAGGAAAATACGATTAAATAACACACTACTTTCTGTGTATGACAGAAATCTTGAATCAGGGGAGTTTGGCCACTAACTTGGCCACTAATTGGCCACTAATATTGTAAGGATCAAACTGTCTACAGTTATAGCAAAAGGTCTACATTTATGATATAAAGCAAATACCAACTATGGGAAACACATTTTAGAATGCGGTGCGTACATTTTAAAAAAACAGTTAGCATGTGGAGATGTAAAAAGGAATCCAGTGTTTGCCTTCCCGTAGTTAATGAGAAAAACAAATTACCTCTATGTTTTCAACAGCCAGATGGCAACATGCTGCAAGCACTGCATGGCCATCCTGGAAGTACCAGTCTGCCAGCTTGCTACTGACTTCATGCAGGAGCCTGCAAGAACAAAACACACATTCTGCAAGGTCACAGGATCACAGAACATTAAGGATTGGAAGGGACCTCAAAAGAATATCCTGTCCAATTCCCCCGCTACAGCAGGATCACCTAGATCAAGTTGCACAAGAACATACCCAGGAGGGTTTTAAATGTCTCCAGAGAAGGAGACTCCACAACACCCCTGGGCAGCCCATTCCAGTGCTCTGTCACCCTCACCATGAAGAGGTTTCTTCTCATACTGATGTGGAACCTCCTGTGCCCCAGCTCACATCTATTGCCCCTTGTCCTATCATTAGATGACACTGAGAAGAGCCTGGCTCCATCCTACTGACACCCACCCTTCACATACTTACAGAAAGTTATAAGGTCACCCCTCAGTCTCCTTTTTCCAAGCTAGAGACCCAGCTCCCTTAGCCTTTCCTCATCAAGGAGATATTCCACTTCGTTCATCATCTTTGTGGCCTGCACTGGACTCTCTCCAGCAGTTCTGTGTCCTCCTTGAACTGAGGAGCCCAGAACTGGACACAGTACTCCAGATGTGGTCTCACCAGGACGGAGCAGAGTGAGAGGAGGACCTCTCTTCATCTACTAACCACCTGCCTTATTTTGGCTGTGAGGATGTTGTGGAAGACTGTGTCAAATGCTTTACTGAAGTCAAGACAGACCACATCCACTGCTTTCCCATCATGGATCCACCTGGTTATGCCCTCATAAAAAGCTATCAGGTTGGTCAAGCATGACTTCCCTTTAGTGAATCCACATTGATGGTCCCTAATGACCCTTTTGTCCATGATGTGCCTAGAGACAGTGTCAAGGGCAAATTGTTCCATTGCCTTTCCTGGGATGGAGGTGGGGCTGACTGGTCTATAGTTACTTGGGTCCTCCTTTCCCTTTTTGAAGATTGGAGTGACATTTGCTATCCTCCAGTCTCCCCTTAACAGCTGGAGTTCTTTGGCTCTTATGTACAAGCCACCACATTTGCTTCTGGATCCTAAGATGTCTATATTTGACTTACAGATAATGACACCACTAGCTTTCCAAATGCCATCACTTTGAGCTTCATCTACTACTTATGCTGCTGCATATTCATATGCATTAGTTTCCCCAAATTGCTATCAGTATGGAAATGTCTCTTCAGATCAACAGAAGAAAAATCAAATACATAGGTACTCACTCTGTACCTGTGAGCTCTGCATAAATAATTCAAACTGCTCAAAAATTGCCTATGTACAAACTTCATTGAAAATGAAGTAACTACACAGCCTCCAAGCTGCTTTTGTTACTGCATGTGTAATGTTATTTAGGTTTTTGAGCACTGTTCTAAACAAGGAGAGATGATGCATCGGAAGCATAAACAATAAAAATATGGCCATTAGTGTACACTGTCAGAAAAGTCACTGATGCCAACAGTGAAGATTCAGGAGGAGAAAATAGCTAAAACACTGCGTCTCACAGCTACTTGTTAATGCTAAATCTTACTCTGCTTACCAGAAGTGTTAAGTAAATGTGCTACATATTTAGACATATCTAATTGTACAGCAATGCACGTGAAATACTACACAAAGAAAAAGGATATTTATAATTATAATATGCACTTAGAAAAATCCATTTTATGCCAGAACAAGGCACAACAAGGGAATTGCTCAGTGTAGCACCAGTTAGTTTGTTAACTCTGTCAACCAAGTACTAGATGTAATGTTTTGTTGAATTGCTGATGCCAAATTCAACCACTGAGGTTTATCTGCCTTGATGACTTTACATTCTGCACTAAACTAAGGCTTGACATGTAAACTTACTCGTTATAATCATCTGTACTGTCTCCACCAGAATTCGAAGATCCATGTATTGTGGAGACTGATGATGTCTGTATATTTCCCTCACGAGCTGCCTAGAAGTGAATTAAAAAATGGATTAATGAATGCTGTAATCATACTGAACTTGAGATGTGATTTTTCAGCAACAAAAAAAAAAATCCACTAAAAATCTTCTAAATCCCAGTTAACAAAGGAAAGGTTTAAAGCAATGACCACATGCATAGCTAAAGCTTAGTTTTAGCCAGAAACTCTACAGCAGCAAGAATATTTAAAGACAGGTAGACATGAGAGAATGTACCAAGGACAAACCCTGACTGTTAACAAACTATATTAAGAATGTATAAACCATTCAAAAAGAATAAAGAAATGGCAAGAAAGAGTGAAACACAGGGTCAGTCTTGTTTTTTGTGCCCTTTATCTTGTGTTATTAGGAAGCAGAACAGCCACAGGTGCTTTTGGAAACCTCTGATGCTGTTTTTTGCATTAGTTGGAAAGTTTGTTTTCCTGTAATGATTATAACTGCAACTGAGCGATTCACCCAAAAATTCTATAGGGAATCACATAACCAAGACCTCAGTAGAAATGCAAGAGAAATCCTACACGTCTTTCTTTGAAGTTAGATGCATTCCTGACTGCTGAAAATCAGTTTAATTTTTTACTTCAACCAAAACTGAACACAGCAGTACTCATTATGGGCATTGACTGCTATTTAGAAGAATCAGGCTTAAAAAGTGTAAGCATGAGATTAATTTTTATGATTTCTGCATAAAAGCTGGTCAATGCAGTATGAATGTAAAGCACAGGGCACTGTTATTTAGCTAGCTGGCAAAAGTGAATCAGGCCCACCTTAAACATCCTTTAGAGTTAGAAACAAACAGCTAAATACATATCCTACACTGTTATAGGTAGTAGTACCTGTGCAACAAGAAGAGCCTCTTTAAGCTGGCCTCTTGAGGTAAAGAAAGAAACCAGTTTCTTCACATCTCCAATAGCTATACAGTATGGGATGACATCATCATTTTCTTCCTGAATTAACTGATTGGCTCTCCTAATTAAACAAAAGAATAAATAAATTAGCCTGATATGCATATATAATTGGTCACTAAACTTAGCTCTGTGGTACCACAGAAACCTGTCTGCCTTTCCAGACCTCAGACTGCCCAACTGTGCATACGGCACTAAAAAATTCCCAGTTGCAGTTGGGATTTATGCTCAACACTTCCATTGGATTCCTGAAAAGAAAACCATTGCTGAAATCCTCCATAGTTCTGTCCCAAAGCTTACTGAACAAACGGTAACATCAGAATGTGGGAACACCAGCTACAACTTTACTAGCATCCATCCTTCACTCTTGTCTGTGTGGTTTTATAGACAGAAGCTACAATTCCCAGCCATATTTTTATTACCTTACCTTTGCATTAACTTCCTCCAATATTTCAT
Source organism: Rhinopomastus cyanomelas (assembly GCA_013400115.1). Classification (NCBI taxonomy): domain Eukaryota; kingdom Metazoa; phylum Chordata; class Aves; order Bucerotiformes; family Rhinopomastidae; genus Rhinopomastus; species Rhinopomastus cyanomelas. Next base: position 151,351 of record VXBP01002938.1, on the reverse strand, counting down.
TGATACACCAGGTGCAACTGAGAGAGCTTTGTCCCACTAGAAGAAAGCGGCAATAGATTTAACGTCATAATTATATTTTAAGAAATGTGTTTAAACAGTTTCACGTCTCTTGCACTACATTTGTGAAGAGGCTAAATAAGAAACAAGCTGTGCTTGAGACTACACATGTTAAAAATAACTGCAGCAAGATTACTCTTCTCTGGACTTGAGATCCATTGTGTTGCTAGTAGCTGCTTCTCAGTAACCTTCCTATTGTATTATTCTTCACTAATGTTCTGAATACTCTACCTCTCCAAGTTCCACCATTAGTTCACAGTATCTCTGAATTTGTCCTAATCTCAAATGTATTTCTGCAGCTTCTTTAAGCCTCTCTTCTTTGCTTGGTGCACCGATACCACCTCCAAACTTCGACATTTTTACTGTTGTCAGTTCTTGAGCTTTGGACTGAGGGGCGAAAAAAATAAAAAAGAAAGTTTAACAAGTACAGTCTTCTGTGATGAAGTACATTTTCTTATGAATGAGCCTGTGTCAAACACTACAACGGAATGAAACAGGCTATTATTTCAGAAAAGAACCCCTTTTGAGAGATGGCTAATTGGAACATATTATAATGAGGTTACAGTGAACTAATTAGAAGAATTTGCAATGAAATTTAAGTGAGCTATTTGTACTGCTAAAATAAAAGCATTAGTGTTTTGCTGCACACAAAACACTAATGGATAAAAAAGGATATTTTCCTTTAGTATCTTATATATCTGTATTTGAATTAGCGATCGCTTCCTTAGGCGCAATAGTAATTCGCCTCTATATCCATTACAAAAATCTCACTATCTTTGACATTTCCAAAAAATATTTCCCAACATAAATGACATAGAGCTGGAAATTGTACTTAGTACCTTTATTCTGATGCCCACATAAAGGGAGGCTCAACTTGTGTTCTGCTCTGTCATAGCCCATTAACTTTGTGCCCAATACATGATTTACATTCCCAACCACTGTGATTTTTTACATTAGTTGAGTTTTCCCACCTGGGGTACCCTGAAATGAGCTGCAACATTACATTTAACAATTCAAAAAAAAAAGTCTTTACATTTCAATGACTGTCAGCTGATCATCAACGTATGCAGGACGAGATTTGGCTATTCATGACTTTTCAATACCATGTATAAAGGATGGCAGATCAATTTTGAATATTCTTCACTAAAGTAAACTGCAGTGTGACCAAAGGCAGCTGCTGAGAAAGGCAAATGATCTGTTTTTTTAAAAACAAGCTGTTGCTTTTTTACTTGGCATCTCTATCTTTCTTATTGTTTAGTGCTGAAGTCACCAATGTGTCCTGTGTTTGGTAGGAAAAGAAAAAACACACTTGCTGTAGGTCCCCGCTTCATCCTAAAGCATCTAGGTGCTGCCATACCATTACCCAGTTTCCTAAGGAAAAGGTGGTATTACCAGCCATACACAAGCAGTCAGCATCACCCTGTACCTACTTTCTGTTAAAGCCCTCAGGCAAGATTTGGAGTCAGCAAAACAGGGACAAAACGCTTAAATTTTTGTGAACACTTAAGACGGATCCAGAAAATGTTCAGCAGTTACTGTGGTTAATCTAGGTCACCAAGTTATACTGCACAAAATCAAGTTGCAGAGATAAACAAACTGATTGTACTACTCAAGTCAAGAATGAACGTCATCTTCTCAGGCTACTGGCATGAATAACTGGTTTTTGGACACACACTTCATAATACTTCATAGTATTAGCAGACTGACTAACAGTTAACATAGAGCTTACAGTTAGCATCGTCAATAAAACACCTCCATCACTCAAGAGTCACAAGGTATGTAGGATGATCTTTAAAAGTCTGTGATCTTGCAAAAGGGCCTGCAACAGTGAACTGTGTCAAGTAATGACTTATGCAGCTCCTGATCCTCAATCTTCCTCTGTGTACAACCCAGTCACTACAGTACAGGATTCTGTAGTGTCTGACAGAACCACAATCTCCATATTCCGCACAAATCATATGCCTGGTTGCACATTCGATGAAGCTACTAATAACTGTATGGCCTGGTACTTGAGTTTCACAGCCACACCCAAGTCACATTTCAGCTGTATATATCTGTATTAGTGACAGGTTCTTGATTTGCCTCTCCTAGACAGCTACACAGCATACTCCTGCTGACTCCTCCATTTTCAGACACGAATTCTCCCACCCTTGCATTTGAAAATAACTACAGATGTCTTGTTTATCAACCAAATCATTGGGCTTTATTGAATATAAAGGTACAGTATATATTATAGGGAAGACAAACTCACTTCATAGCTCACTCTGTAGTGATCCTTGTCTTGCAGTTTTTTCCATTGTTTTGAAAGCTGCTTTCTAGTTCATAGCTGTAACCTAGCAATTTCACACTGAGCATGCATGAAGTCACAGACTTACCTAGATACTATCATTTTAAACAGACTACTTGCACAGAGCTGATACTGCACAACTGTCTTGAGACATGAAATAACTTGAGATTCCTTTGTAAAGAGCCGAATGTTATTTTCACCGAGTGAAATACTATACAGATTAACAACCACTTTCCCCAGCCATTTTTGCTTCACTTACCGTTCTAAATCTAATGAGATGTTTCATATGCATAATTCCTTTGCAGTAGTTTTGTGGAAGCAAACTGTCATCCTGTCCTTTTACTACAGCAACCAAATCCCACAAATTCTTGCTGCCTCCTGGAGGCTAAAATCAAGGAATAAAAGAGTTGCATTACAGTAATGTTCAAGAAAGAGACTTCAGTCTAATCAAGGGGCCCCTGTGTCCTGCATCTCTCAGGTAGAAAACAGAAGCCCAAGTAGAAGAAGTGAGCGGAGGCAAGTGCAGGGCTGTGGCAGGGCGAGAGCCCCCCTTGCCTGTCTCACATCCCCAAGTGCCACTGAGAAATAGGTATGAGCTCCTCCTGGAAGACAGCCAGTCTAATAGGGATATGGATGATAGGCAACCTATGCGCGAGGTCTTACCACAGTCGCATAAACTGGATAGGTCTTCCAGTAATATGACAACGCCTCCACAAAGAAGAAGAGAAGGGTACTAGTTACTGGAAATTCACACCTGAAGGGAACTGAGGGCCCAATACGCAGAGTTGACCCTCATCATAGGGAAGTCTACAGCCTGGAGCCCAAACAGCGATAACGAGAGGAAATGGTTACAAACTCGAAGAAGGGAGATTTAGGCTGGACATTAGGAACAAATTCTTTCCTGTGAGGGTGGGGAGACCCTGAACAGGTGGCCCAAAGAAGTTTTAGCTGCCGCATCCCTGGAAGCGTTGAAGGCCAGGTTGGATGGGGCCCTGAGAGTAACCTGATCTAGTGAAGGTGTCCCTGCTTATGCAGGAGGGTTGGAACTAGAGGATCTATAAGATCCCTTTCAACTTTGGCCATTCTATGATTCTATGAAATATTAATGTGCAATGGAGAAAAAGCAATGGATGGATACTAGGGCATAGGTCATCCAGATCTACAGCTCCCAGAATGTAAAGCAGCAGTTTTAGCACAGACATTCAGGCAGTTGTAACTTCATCTGTAGTGAGAGTGCCCTTTGATGGGTTAAAATGAAAAATCCCAATGCTGTTTTATATAATAGAATCAACTAATTAACAGAAAGTAGTTGTCAGATCAAACCATTCCTAAGGAAAATTAAATTAGCCCATCTATCGCCCATGTGGAAACCTGCCAAACCGTTCACAGACATTTTTACATGCAGAGATGTTTATGAGACAGAACTCATTTCAACATCTTTTCTGAGATCTCCTTAAGAAAGGGAGGAAAAAATACGTTGGAAAAAAAATCTGAGTTTTGGAGACTGACTGTGGAAAAGATCATCGCACACACTGACAACATAGTCAGTTTACAGAATACTTACTGAAAAACATTCTGAAAACCACCTGAGTTTTCTTCCTCGAGGATTTCCTGTCAGTTTTTCCACTTCTTGTTTTATATCCCTCGAAACCTTACCACACAGCAAAGGAGGAGCACCAGATTCCACAGCACGATCTAACACACATGAAGATTGATACATGAAAATTAAGGGAAAAAACCACCAAGAAATAGTATTATCACAGTATTAACAGTACATTAGGGATTGGGAGGGACCTCGAAAGATCATCTAGTCAAATCATCCTGCCACAGCAGGACCACCTAGACCAAGTCGCAGAGGCACAAGTCCAGGCGGGTTTTAAATGTCTCCAGAGAAGGAGACTCCACAACCTCACTGGGCAGCCCATTCCAGTGCTCCGTCACCCCCACTGGGAAGAAGTTCCTCCTCATATTGATGGGGAACCTCCTCTGTTCCAGCTTATACCCATTGCCCCTTATCCTGTGATTAGATGACACAGAGCAAAGCCTGGCTCCATCCTCCTGACACCCACCCTTCATATATTTATAAACATTAATGAGGTCACTCCTCAGACTCCTTCTTCCAAGCTCCCTCAACCTTTCCTCATAAGGGAGGTGTTCTACTCCCTTCATCATCTTCGTGGCTCTGCGCTGGACTCTCTCCAGCGGTTCCATGTCCTTCTTGAACTGAGGGGCTCAGAACTGGACACAATATTCCAGATAACACTAACATAGAATTGGAGAATATATTGGGTTGGAACAATTAAAACAAGTGTGTATGTAATTTCCTTACCTGTATTACCGATAATCTCATCCCAACATCTATCTGCTAAGATATTTATTTGTAGAGGGTTTATTAGTGGTGTCAGTGACCACAGTCTCACAGTGGAGTCACGAGAGCAAGATGCCATAGTAAACGGGCGACTGGGATGACACGTTAATCCTATTAGAGATGACATTTTAGAAGCAGTCAAGTAAGTTAATCTAGTAAGTAAATTATCTAATGAAATCATTAAATATATTTTAAAATACGTTTAAATGCATTTCAATGCAAAAATAAAACAATATTTAAGAATATTACCATACACATCTGCGCCATGATCATAAACTGTGTCCAAACATGTCCCATCCCTTGTGTCCCAGACTCGAATCGTATAGTCCCAACTGCCAGATACTAGAAGGTAAGGAATTTCAGGATTCCACATCAGTCCCCGTACTGGAGCTGTATGTCCACTAAGAATACTTATACAGGCGTCTTGCGTGTAATCCCATATTCGAACGGTACTGAAACAGAATAAAAAAGACCCATGTCCATCAAGTCTTGTACCAAAATATCAGTATCTCTCTCCTTCAGCAATATTCTAAGCTTTGAATACATCAGAATTTTTTATTTGCAATTTTTATACAAGTTGTACGAGGAGTTAACGTTTAGGATGGCCACACACGAAAGATGTTTCATTATTCAAGTCACCTGAGATACACCAAAAGACAGTTCTACAAAGTAAGAAATTATTCCATCTACTGCACAGATCTCCAGAGACGGTACATAGTTAGACATCTGAAAGACATTAAACAAGAGCAGGACTTGCACCCACATCTTTAGATACATCGTAAAGATGTGGAGACCAGGTATCCCAGCTTTTGGTCACAGACTCTATTCCTGGGTAAGATTTGGGAAGTTTCATGGCTACAGAGTTGTGACAATTTTAGATAATGCTCCTGCTGCCCAAACACTGCATTAACCTACTGGCAAAGCTACAGCCTAAATCTGAACAAGCAGGATATTTCTGTTACTGTATTCTTCACAGGGTTTATTCACAGGGTTTACAAAGGTATCAATATCAACACAGTGAAGGATCTTGAGTTTCCCTCACAGACTTGCTTGAGACTAAATTTTCTGAGAGCTCAGAAATACTCACCCGTCATCAGAGCCACTGCAGAGGATTCCTTCTGTCAGAGGAGACCAGCGTACATGAAACACCTTTGCAGTATGACCTGTGAAAACTTTCAGTGGCTGATCAGAGCTGGTTGCCAAGTAGTAAACACGAACATTTTTGTCCTCACAGCCTGTAGCTATCATATCTCTGCAAAAGAAAACCAGTAAGATTCTCAGTCACAGTGATCATCCAAAATACTTTCACTTTTTCAGTTTAAAAGTAACTATGATGTATATTTTGTAATTTGTTTTTTAAAACAGTGTATTTTTGCTTCTCCATCCCATTTAAATATACTAAATTAAAAAAAGAATCACCATTAGCTGCAATAGGGAACTTGCACTACAGTCTGACCAAGCGTCCGACACGTAACTACTAATAGACTGAATTACTGTAGAACTGTTTTTTGACAAATAGGTCTCGTCTCATCTGGAATTATCTGCAAAATTAGAATATATCACAGCGTATTTAGTTGCCTGCTGTATCCTTCCTGGTACTGAATATCTTTTTCACACTTTTAAATATGTATTCAGCAGAGAATTATTTTTCTCTCTCATCAATATGAAAAGCTCCTCTTTTGAAAAGTAAGGTTGTGCTGGGCAATGAAATACTGCAGCATATTGCCCAAGGAAGTTGTGGAACACTGGATGTGCTCAGGACAAGGATGGATGGGCCCTTGACCAACCTGGTCTAGTGGGAAGTGGCCCTGCCCATGACAGGGGTGTTGGAACTAGATGATCTGATTCTGTGAAATACACTACTGAGAATACAGAGCTGCTACAGCATATCCTACTGTACAGCAAAAACAATTCCAGTGCCCCAATACTACAGTAAATATCACAGTCTCAATAACTTTGTGTTACTTTAATGGCAATTAATTTAAATAGTAAATAATATAAATTCTACGGGCTAATTTTTACTTACTTGTTGTTTTGACTCCAGTCACAGCCAAACACTGCAGCTGGATGTTTGTACTTGTGAAGAACCTTGCCATCAATGGTTCGAATAATACTGAAACCAATTACAATGTAATATTATCAGGAAAAGAAGCACTCTGAGTAGGCTATCCAAAAGTCAAGTTTGATTATATGCAAATAAGCCAAATAGCAAAAGAAGTGTATGAAAGAGTAAGAGAAATCTTTATTCCTACAGCTCCACAACTACAAGACTAACTACATGTTCCCTAACCAACTACTTAGTTGGATATCAGAGTCCACGTTCCTTCAGAAGGGCTGTAAAGGTGTCCATTTCGGTATCTCCCTCCCTGAGAGGATCCTCATAGCCCAAAAGTATCAAACGTACCGAAACACAATTCATGCAGGTTTGTTCTCAGTAAGCACTTGTAAGTTTTTACAAATAAGCTATTGTACTCTGGTCACAGGACAATTGCAATTACATGTTCTAAAATAGCGATTCTTGTCCTTGAAATACCACACTTAAACATTTAAAAGATGAAGACAAGTGGAACAGTTTTTCAAAAGTCTTCTCCATACATAAAGAAAAATATTCTTAGCTAAATAAATATTCACTTCCACAATCACTAGTCCTTCTGCAAACATTTTCTTTATTTTTTTCTTAAAACCATAACAGTTATATCCTAACAATTGCAAAGATTAATACAATCCTGATTTTGTCCAGTACTGAAAGTTTTCAAGTAAATCAACAGTAGTACTCTCAAAGTTTACCAACTTGAGAGGTGCATTTAGCAATTTTTTTCTTTTTTCTTCCAATACACTCACCAAAATCCATCACTGCTGCAGGTTGCTATTCTTTTGGAATCTTTATGACTCCAGGCAATGCAGAAGATTCCATTCTTTCCATGCTTCAAAAAATGCAAAATACCTATCAATAAGAAATAATTCACCCCTTTTTCTCTCATCTATTGACTCAGCTTTTAAATGTTATTCTCCTGTGCGTTTCGGCCCCATTCTCCCAGTAAACTATACTACACAAAAATACATTCTCATGAGTCCAAACATTTCTGTGCTCTTTGAGACTCAAAGTCCAAAAAACAGGGACTGAGAAGAAAGAGAGAAGCAATGCCATACTCTCCAGGACTCAGAAGACAAAAGTAGGCCAAGCCAAAAAAAAAGATCATCCTAGAAATGCATAGGCTGAAGCTTGAACAAAGGTTAGCTACTTGTTGGAATAATGGGTATGAATAACCATACTAGTGGGTATAAATAACTGCAGTAAGTGAGAATTTAAGTGGGACACGTATTAGGACGACTGTTTGACAAAAGCTTAGTAGCACAAGAACAAGTCTTCAGTCAGAACTCATGAACTCCTGAATGCATGCATGTGTGTGTATGCTTTTGTTCACCCCTCCTCCTCCCATCTCTGTCTACTTAAAGAGCATCTTCTGTCTCTTGATGCAGATTTGCCACAGTTAATTTCGTCCATATAATTGGGAGATTACGACTATAAGCCAAGAATCCACAAAACAGCATTGCATACTACAACACAGTACTAAACAGCTCTTTCTGCCAACAACAATAATGCTGCTGTTTCAGGACTTGTGAATGCCTACATGGATTGCAGGTAATACAAGGAAAGATTCTAAACATGTACTGCTCGGTGTGCTGCAAATCACAGCTTTATTGGTCTGTGCTTCAGGGACTGAAACTCTTTTCTGTCCTCATGTTTGAAATTACTGAACATAATTTTACATGTTGATATCCTGTTCAAATGTGCCCATACACGTTTACATGTTTAAGAAAGAATGAGTTCTGCTTTGGGAGGTGTACAGGACCGAAGTGAAGATAAGGTAGACCATCTGGTGAAGCACAAGTCACAAATTAGGTCTCAGGAAGTAAAAATACTTCCACCTCAGAGAGAAATCACAGAATGATAGAGGTTGGAAGGGACCTCGAAAGATCATCTAAGTCCAACCCCTCCTGCTGGAGCAGGGTAAGCTTACAGTACTGTCTCAAGATGTCCTGCATAGGACTTCAGCACTCACAGAGTTGTTTCTATTGATTTTTATATTATAGTACCTTTTAAAAACCTATGAACCTTGACCCATCTTTATTTATTGATGCTAGAAGGAAGGACTAACTAACATTGGCAAAGAAAGAAGTCATCTCATCTTACCTCATTGAATCTGGTTATTATTTTGCCTTTTGGGACATCCCAGATGAAGCCACCATTTCTGGATGTCGCACCGGCTATGCAGTTCAGGTCTCCTTTACAGGAAGATACTTTTGTTAAGATCTCCCAATAAACAAACAATAAAGTCACAACATTGTTTGACTACGGTGTTACTACTTTAAATTCACAGAACATGGTATAAACAGAAGACATCAATGGCACATAAACAAGAATTTTTCATAGCTTAAGGCCAGCATTTGATACTACCTCACAAGCAGCAATTTCAGCAAAAGCCTGACCTTGCTTTTCTACATTCCTATTTAGAGGAATGAACAAAGTAAATCTATGTTGTGGGAAATAATTGTTTCAATGCCAGCTGAAAGTCTTGCAGTTTACATGGCATGAAAATAACGTTCAAGATGCATGTGTCTCAAACTGAAAAACAGATGCCATCTCAGTGTTTCAATCTTACAGCAACTAGACCATTTTCTTTTGGTTCTCTAGATATTAAGACAAATCAGGAAGACTACAACAGGACATAAACCAGTACGTTGTTTTCTTAATCTTCCACCAGTGCAGCATCTAAGCCCATCAAGAATGTACCCGAGTCTGTAATCATACTCCACAGATAGTGGCTCAGTAATGTTTAAGCCTTGTAAGATAACCCACTACCTAATGCTTTCCTTACACAAATTCTGCTAGTCAATGCTAATTCAAAGAAGATGTAGACCTAAAGCAAATTATTCTTACCTGGAGCCCAAGAAAGGGAATAAATAACCCCCTCATTACCAGGAGATGTATAAACTGCTGTTAAAGTATTTATGTCCCAAACTTTTATTGTGCCATCAAATGAAGCTGTAGCAAGAAGATCAGGGTTATCAGGTTTGAATTTGCAATCAAAGATGGTCTCAACATGTCCCTTAAAATGAAACAAATATTTAATCCATTTTACTATGTTTTTTTTTTTTCAGAAGTGCAACTCTAGATCAAACTCTAAAATGCATTGATTACAGCTTGTTAAGTCAATTGATGAGTTACAATAACACCTGTATTAACATACAGGTCATCAGTCAAAATTAAAACACATAATACAGCTTGGATTATAATGCTCCCCCATTTCACAGATCATTATTTAAGACAGAAAAATTGTGCCCTGAAACACCATGGTGATGCAATACTCATTCCTCCCAACTCCTGCCCTTTAGGAATTCTTAAGCGTTGGGTAAAGCCTACCTCAGTCTTCTCCAAGCTAAACAGAATCAGGTCTCTGAGCCTTTACCTGTCAGAGAGATGATCCTATTCCCTAATTATCTTAGTAGCCTTGTATTGAACTCTCTCCAGTAGTTCCCTGTCTCTTGTACTGGGGAGGCCAGAACTGGACACAATACTCCAGATGTGGCTTTACTAGGTCTGAGTACAGCAGGGGGAAAACCTCTCTCAATGGGCTGGCCTTGCTCTTCTTAATGCATCTCAGGATATCATCGGCCTGCTTGGCCACAAGGGCACATTGCTGGCTCATGGTTAACCCATAGTCCACCAGAACTCCCAGGTCCCTCTCTGCAGATCTGCTTTCCAGCAGCTCAACTCCCAGTCTGTCTCAGTCTGGTGCACAGGGCTGTTCCTTCCCAGATGCAGAAGGAAATTTATAACAAATATCCAAAAAAACAGTGAAGAAGAGACAGGCCTAACAGTTCTGAATTTCTGCTTTAAAGAAGATTTACGGATTCACAGAATCATTAGGGACTGGAAGGGACCTTGAAAGATCATCTAGTCCAATTCCTCTGCCACAGCAGGATCGCCTAGACCAAGTCACACAGGAACACATCCAGGTGGCTTTTAAATGTCTCCAGATTTAGTCTTCATCATTTTAGAGCAACATCATAATCTGAGTTGCATAAACACTTCCCTCTGATTTGTCTAGAATTTTTCTTCTGGATTATAGAAAACCCTCCAGATACTATTTTTGAGAGGGACATAACATTAATATTTTGGTTAAAAAACCTGAAGCCCTTGAATCTTTACCTCTGGATGAAAACAACCTGCCAGGATACTTCCAAAGGGATGAACCCTTTTGCAATAAAGATTTCTTTTCAGCTTCAGAACTGTGAAGGAAATGTGTAAGCCAAATAAACCCTCATTCTAAAAGACAAAGATGAAACATACCAAATCTCTAAGGAAATCCCACTTTTTGGCTCCCATGTCGTAAAGGCCCACTCCACCATCCATGAAGCAACAGAGAGCATGACCAGGAGGAAGAGAAAATGCTTGGTTTTGGGTTAAAGTTGGAAGAGGAACAGCCTCACTTGTAGAGGAGGTATAGTGATTTTTAGTTGGATACTGCGACGAACATGCTTAACAAAATAAAACAAAGATATGCATAAATATTTATTTATTGTTGTAAGAACCAAAATCTTTTTATTCCAATGAGATTAAAAACAAAAGAAATGGAATTTCTGTATGAAGCCTGGCCTTATAACCTTACAACATGCTTAATCCTTTGCACGTGCACTGGCGCTACACAAACAAAGTGGCGCTACACTGAGGTTGGCTCAGACATACCAAGATTCACAAGAAGAATTGTCTTAACTTGCAGCTACTGCAATGAGTAACAACCAAATTAATCACTTACGCTTTTTCTTTGGAGGAGAACTCAGCACATGCAAACCATGGAAACCAGTTTTCTTCAGTTTAAAATTATCTACAGGTGTCGTACGTGAAACATTCCAAACACGTAGTACACCAACTTGAGAATCTGGGGTTTAAAAAAACACACAGAAACCCATGACTTTTAAACTTATCCTTCTTTTTCTGTATATAAGGGTACGTGGTTTAAGCAAAAACATAACAATGAATTGAATTTAGAGTCCTAAGAAGAATTTTATGAACAGGCACTGTCAACTCACAGAATCACAGATTCACTCTGGTTGGAAATGATCCCTGGGATCATCGAATCCAACCATCTACTCTACCTTACAAGTTCACCCCTAAACCATAGTCCTCAACACCTAACTCCATGAAAACATCACTATTAACAACAATAATTATTTCAATTTCACTAGATAAATGCTATTGAACCCCTCATTATAAAATATTCTTACATTCTCACTCTCCTCATTCATAAGTATAACCTGAGCAGTAAGAGCTGTGAACAGCAGTATCTAGAACAGAGGCAAGGAAGGGATTCTTCATACTTAAACCTTTCTGAAAACAGAAAGAAATGCAGGAATCAAGTAGTGACATCTACTCTTCTCAGTGTCATCTAGTGATAGGACGAGGGACAATGGTTGTAAGCTGGAACACAGGAGGTTCCACATAAATCTGAGAAGGACCTTCTTCTCAGTGAGGGTGACGGAGCACTGGAACAGGCTGCCCAGAGGGGTTGTGGAGTCTCCTTCACTGGAGACCTGCCTGGATATGTTCCTGTGTGACTTGGTCTAGGTGATCCTGCTGTTGCAGGGGGATTGGACTAGATGATCTTTCGAGGTCCCTTCCAATCCCTAATGATTCTATGATTCTGTGATACTGGTACAAGGCATTTTTATTCCTCTTGCCAAAGAGAGGATCTCTTTGTTGTGTGCCTGAGGAAAATATTTAGTATAAAAATAGTTTATTGTCAGTTGTTTCTGGACACTTCAAGCACAAAATAAGTCAAATCTGCTCAGTGTATTTTTCTCTTTTTTATAGTTTGGGGCGCCTGATTGCAATATGTGTTAGGACTTTACTTGTAGAAATGCTAAGAAACAAAGATCAAACTTGAAGAATCGATTCTGAAGACCCAAACTTAAATTTGTTACTCTTGTGTAATTCAGGAAATAGAAAGCTTACCTCCAGTTATAAACATTCCAGGCGCACTAGAAACCCAGGCTAAACACTGAACAGATGCTGCAGCACTGGGAAAATTAAAAGTTGTGATACAGGACAAAGATTCAGAATCAACGAGTCGAGTACCATTATGTAAATTAGCAACAAGAAGGTAGTCAGTTGACAAAGGGTCCCACTCCAGTGCTGTAACTGGATCCTCTTCATCTGTTCCTTCAAGAGACTCTGGCCTTAGCACATGCTTCTGATTTTTTGAACCTTTAAGAGCACAAGAAAACTTTTTCAAAACTAAATCAAATATATCCTTTCAGTAGGTACAAGGTTTGCAAATACGATTTTTCTCTCTCCCTGAAATTTTTAGTAGCCTGCTCTCCTGCCTATACCTGTGAAATTAATGAAGCCAGCCCTGCAATATCTGACTTGAAGTAGTTCTGGCCACAGATCAGACTTTCTTCTCAATATGGTATAAAACAGAAAACAGCACTCAGGTTTATTAACACAATTTGATACTAAAGGGGTATATTATGGAAATTGTTAGGACAATGTTTATAAGTTAAAACCTGCAGCACAGCCTAAAATACAAGCCTATTGAATGTAAGTAGATCTGGAAACAACAGAAATGCAGGGAAAAATAAAAGGAGTATGAAACAGAAAATAATTTGTGGCAGTCCACAAGGTGCTTATGAACAACTGCCCTTAGATCTTTTCCTTCCTCAAAACTCTGTGTGCAGCTGTGAAGCATTTATGGATTCTGAAGCCAGAAGAGGCCATTAAATATTTCATTTGACAGAGAAGACATACTTGACTTGATGATCCATATTATCAAGAATGATAATTTTTAATGTCATATTTGTTTCCCATTTTTTGCTTTTAGGGAGAGCAGGCTCTTAGTTTTGCAAGATACTCCACAGCCCAAATGAAAAATTAACAACACAGATGTCTGTTTTTGAAGTTGTGATCTTGCATTACAAGATCCCTAACACTAATACTGCACGGTTTTTCAAGCATTAGGGAACTGGCAAATTGCCTTATTAATTTGGCTTTACAAATCAGTTATAAGAAACGGGGCAAATAACGTAAGACTGCACAGCAGTTAATAGCGTACGCTGACTTCTCCATTGCATTTATGTTGAAATGACAACAGAAAGGTGCAGTTGAGCCTTTTGAAGCATCGAGACTAAGAACAGGGATAACATCAGAATTACAATCAGATAAGTGCTTTAAAATTGCCAAAAAACTGTTTAACAATGTCCCCTGCTTATGTTTCAGTTCACAATTTTTGTTGAACGAAAATTAACATTGAAATGAAAACAAGAACTGACAACAAAAGAGAATTGTAATTTGTCAGTCAGTTATTTTCAGTTAGCTCTTCAAGAGCTAAAGGCAAAGAGTTCTTGAGTGATCAAAGTCATTCATGTTTAAAAACTTCGGTCCCAAGAGAGAACAATGAACTGGTGAGACAGTGCAGCTATCTAAGAGTTATTGAGTTTTATCTGTGCTTCACAAAATACTTCAGAAGCAAAGCTCCTGGAAACCCTGTTAAAATTCTGTTTTCCATTAAAAGAAGATGTGAGGTTTGTGAATCATTCAGCTGAGTCCAAAGTCATTTAAATAATCTCTGCAAATAAAACTAGCACCGAAAATCTGACTCTATATGACTAGACTATATTTCTTAAAAAATAGGCTCCTGGTCTTAAATCTTTGCATACTTTTTGTCTTCACACGAAATGTTTTGCTATGTTAACGGATAGTCTGGAGTTAATAAGAAAGAAAGCATAGGCACAAGAGAAAAACCTAAACAGATAACAAGAATGAAAAAATGCTGTGCTCCTAATTATGCAGCAGCAACTCACACTTAAAGAGGAAGACGAGAAGCTTGAATGAGTCAATGAGTGGATGTTCAGGTTCTCTCAAGATAGTATTTGGTAGGAAATCCTACAAGGGGACTGAAACCTTTACAAGTAAGGAAGAGTAATTTATATCACCTTGTATTGTGGTGCATACAGAACTTACACTGCTGCCAGCGGTGTACAACACAAGGAAAAAAAGTGCAGAACTACACGAACACACAGAGACAAGAGACATAGAAATATTTTACCATATCGGTTTTTACCTGGCTGAAAAATAGACAGGCTTCCATCTGTATGTCCAAACACTACTTTCCCTTTTTTCTTCGGATGCCATCTAAACAGACTGATATCTGATAAGAAACTGTGTGCATCTCTATGTACAGTTACCCCGCTGTCAGGTCCTGAGATAGTCCAAACGTACAACGGACCTCTGCGGGACACAAATGCAACTACATCTCCTGCGTTCCAGCACCAGCTCAGTGATGCAGGAATTCCTGAAACATAAAGGTAAAATTTGCACAAAATTCAGTGTTTACTCCCTGACCCAGTGCTGGCAATTTTCTTTAAAAGCTTTTGAAAAAAAGCTTTTTGAAAAGCTTTCACTGCCTTAAACTTATAATGAAAACACAAAAAACTTAAAACTTGATTATCGCTCTATTTAGTGATGGAATAATGTTTCTTTTCCTTCTCAACAAGAAATCAATGGCAAAGGAAATTATTGAATTGCTCAAGCATTTTGAAAGAGGAATAACCTTTTTCTTTACCAGTAACTACAGGGTTCAGATAAATATATTTAAATAAGCTATTATTCTTTTCTAAAAGGAAATGCCACAAACCTGACAAGAATATTGTAATATGCAGTTGCTAAACCCCTGCTCTACCAACTGCTAACTGTTTACTCTAAATCAAGTATTTATGATACCTGTACATTAAAAAGCTGTATGGAACAACAGATCTACATGTCTGAAATACCTTTTGTATTGTCCAGCTTGGCCACAACTTTCTGTTCATTCACATTCCAAACAATCACTAAACTATCTGCACTGGCACTTGCAAACATGTCAGGATTGTGGGGACACCAAGATATGGCTGTGATGGTCTTCTTATGCTCAGACATAATTGCCCGGAGCTTAAATTCATTGTATCGGTGATCCAGCTAAACAAAAAGTAAAACTCAGTTTAGAAACAGGTATTTTTTTAAATTCACTTCAAGTTCTTTTGGGTTGGAGTGTAATTCATAAAATTATATTAAACTTACATATGTCTTTTAGCGGAACTAGCAACTGTCAGTACCTGACATCTCAATAAATTCAGTCCTCATTCATTTGACTTGGGCAGTAAAGGTGTAAAAAATTCAGCTATCCCAACCAATATTAATACAGTCTACGCTCTTGTCACATATAAACTATTATATTCCATTAATAATTGCACTCAAACATAAATTTTACGTGCTTTATTTATAGGCATGGTAAGAATAATTTAGAAATCTAAAGGCATTAGACGGGACAGACTACAAAAATCAGTCTGAAATCCTTCTAATTCCTTAAGTCACTTATTACAATTAAAAACAGAAAGTCACACCCACAAATATGGCACTGTAAATTACTTGGAGCCTACTAGCTGTATAGCTCAGGAAGCTGAAATAAGCATTCAGTTTCTTTCACGACATACTTCTCAATCTGAAAACTCCTCACGCCACATCTCTTCCTTTTTATATGGCGTTGATGTGAAACTGTGAAAGTCAGAAGAACGTGGTGGTGAGCAGATCAGAAATTTAAAAAGTAGTAACTCATTTCCAAGTCAAAGAAATGTGGGCCACTGAATCCACAACTTTGCACCATGGATTAAACTACTTCAAAAGACAAGTTTCATGTTACAGCTTCAAATGAAACTCTAGACGTGCTTATACTTTCTGTCAGAACCCACTCTTTTACCACTGCAATTGATTCATCTGAAGTTTTTGCTTGTTTCAGAGCCTATCTTTTAGGACTAACACATGATACACACAACTTCAAATATAGAAGCTTACATAAGTATTTTGGACTAGCTCTAAAAGGAGAAAAAATAATTTGGAAGAAGTATCTTGAACAGAAGACTTAGCTTTACATACACACCTTCCAGCAGCAGTCATTCTTCCAAAAGCATTGCAGAAACGCGGATCGAGAGGGTTCAAAACTAGACAACAATGTAAAAACATAACTAGTCTGTAAAACACAACTGATCTTACCTGATAAATATAAATAGCAAGGGTAGCGCAATAGGCAAATCTGTCCCCACTAGCAGCACATACATCCTTGTTCCATGGTTGACATCCAGCAGCTAAAAGTCCCACTTGTTTCACCCGTGACATTTTTGCCTTTAAAACAGAAATTATTTGACTACAATAGGGCAACAGACTGATACATTTTTGTTCCATAAATAACGCACACGTGTACCTTCAAACCACAGCTAGCCTTTAGGTTACAGCAGCAACACCTCGTGTTTATGGTGTACAAATGAATGTATCCCAAATACAGCCAAGCAAATTTTCAGAGGCTTCACCGCTACACAACACATGGATTTTAATACCCTTCACAGGAATCCATTTGGGAGCAAAAAAGGGGACAACAAATAAAAACTTGAATAGTAGTTGATTTTCAGTAGCTGAAGCTATTCTTCAGCACTTTGATTTTCTTAGGCAGTCTGGCTGAACATGCTCTAACAGCATCCTCCTCCCTGCATCCCCTCAAATACAGCTGGATAACATAAGTGCTTCTCTGGCCTAAGTAAGCAACTGCAAAACCAGGCTCAAACAGCCTTCAAAACTCCTGCATAGAACAACTCAATGACTGATCACCACAAGCAGCTTTGGAGAAGCTTTCTAAACCTCCTTAACATTTATGCTGACTTAGTAATAATATTACGTTATAATTAAATAACTTATAACAGTTTTAAGCTGTGGATTGCTATCAAATTTGAATTAATATAATTTCAAACTATTATTTAAAGTCAAAGTAAGCAGTGGGAAGTAAAAAGCAGAGCTTAACATAACCTTACTACATTACTGTACAGCAAACTATGCCTTCACTGTCCAAAAAGGAGTCTCAAATAATCAGCTCTGCTCGAAACAAGGCAACAATTGTATGCTACACCCATCAACTTGCAGAAATAATTGTGATTTTACCAGACCACAGAATGTTCCAGTGGCCTAACGCTGCAACTGAGGGTGACAAGAATGACCGAATGGATCACGGCCTGCAACCATGTGATCATCCAAACAGCAGAAAAGATCCAAATAGCTGCACAAAGGATCCACCCTTCTGCACGTAAGTTACACCAAAACTACAAAAAAGCTGGAGGGGGACTCTAGGATGTCAAGTAGCGACAGGACTAGGGGGAATGGAGCAAAGCTGGAGATGGGTAGATTCAGAGTGGATATGAGGAAGAAGTTCTTCACCGTGAGAGTGGTGAGAGCCTGGAATGGGTTGCCCAGGACGGTAGTGGAGGCCCCGTCCTTGGAGGTGTTTAAGGTCAGGCTGGATGAGGCTGTGGCCAGCCTGATCTAGGGTGGGGTGTCCCTGCCCATGGCAGAGGAGTTGGAACTGGATGGTCCTGTGGTCCCTTCTAACCCTGACTGATTCTATGACTTGGTCTAGGTGATCCTGCTGTGGCAGGGGGATTGGACTGGATGATCTTTCGAGGTCCCTTCCAATCCCTAATGATTCTGTGATTCTATAACAATCCAAAGGAAGTTCTGGAGGCATAATGGAAAGTACTACACATACACAAGATATTAAGCTAACCCATAACAGGAAAACATTTGTATTTGCATCAATTACTGCAGCACAAAATCTTGTCTACATTCACAGAATCACAAAGAATCACTGTGGTTGGAAAAGACCCCTGGAATCATCGAGTCCAGCCATCTACCCTACCTTACAAGCTCACCCCTAAACCACATCCCTCAACACGTCATCCAAACCACCTTTAAACACATTCAGGGATGGCGACTCAACTACCTCCCTGGGAAGCCCATTCCAATGCCTGGCCACCCTTTCTGTGAAAAAATTCTTCCTGATGTCAAGTCTAAACCTACCCTGTTGTACCTTGAACCCATTCCCTCTTGTTCTATCACTAATTGCTTGTGAGAAGAGACCAGTACTAACCTCTCCACAAGGTCATTTCAGGTAGTTGTAGAAGGTGATGAGGTCTCTCATTGGTGAAAGACACACCAGAGCACCGAGTGCTTCAGCGTAAAGTAAGGTCCAGACATAAAAATTTACTCCTTCAACAACATTACAGAATGTCTTGTTTAAGGAAACATTTATACTGTGGGTAGATTAATGGACTGAGGGAAATTATGTGGAAAACATTACACAGAGTGTGAAAGATGGGACCTTTAAGTCAAAGGGCTGAAACTATAAAGGCAACGAGAGTTATGCATAATTTTCCAAGTGTTAGGTATCTTTTTGAACCCTACAAAGGAAAGGCAATTAGAAAATGAGACTTCAAATGCAATTAAATATTGTGAAAGGGTAACTATTGATTAAGTGCAAGAGTCAGTTATGCAATGCATTGCTGTGTGACAATGGTAGGAGAGAAGTTGTCTCTGCAGATCACCTCTTTTGAAGGGAGAAATGTTCTTCTCAACATTTGTAAAGGTTTTCCTATATGCCTTAAACACTGATGTATGGTAACAGTCACCACAAGAATCTGTTGGTTAATACTGATAAAAATCTTGCATTATATTAACAAAACTTCATTTAATGCATGTATAAAAGAATAAGAAGGAATCTTATCTGCTTGAGGTATCTGTCTGGCAGAGGTTAACACAAAAGGTTATAAATCTCTCTCACTTTGGAAAGTGTGAAAGAAAAAAACCCGAGATTTATTTTGGATCAGGCCGAATGTTTGAGGCTGATAATCTCAAATACATCACTGACTTTAGTTCACAGCGTTTAAGGTTCTGCCCGAGTTCTACGCGCCTGAGGAATATTAAACACCCATGTTTGACACCGGAAAACTCTGGTAAAGGAGACCGCACAGCAACAGTACAGTAACACACAGAAAAAACAAATGACAAGATGCAGCTCCAGTGCAGCCTAGTGCTTTGGCTGTTAGACTTCTCTGTCTCTGCCAACAGCATTAATTCTTCTGACTTCTGCAAAGGGAACAGTCCTATAAATTGCATCGCTTTGTGGTTAACGTGCAATCCATCTCACGTTGCAAATTACAGAGCTGCCACAGAAAGAGATTTAACTTACAATGACAAGATAAATCATCACCGCCACAAAGCAACAAAAAGTAGATTCCTAATACCTGGTTTTATCATTTAATGTTCTTGTAATGTTTACAGACTCCAGCGGTCACTTGTGTGCAATTAGAATATCAATCACATACAAGAAGAAATACTCTGATACAAGGCTGTTGCAGTTTGAAAATTACCAGAATTTTCAGATGTGCAGAAGTTGTGCTTTCATGAAGAACAAAAAGTTACTCTCAAGAGGAACCCTTCCCCCAGTTACCTGGCACTGTCCCGGGGGACCTGCCCCAGTTGCAGTGTCCTGGGGGCCCTGCCCCGGAAGGGCCTGGCTAGGTCAGCCTATAAAAAGCTGAGCACGGTCTTTGTTTTCTCTCCTGGGGGCTGCGGCCCTGAGTCGTTCCCGGGGCAGTGGGGGGTGGGAATGAGGCTCGGCCGCGACTTGCCATGGCTCTGGGAGGACCCAGAGCCCACAGTCCCGGCCCCAAACCCGGCCCCGGCCGTGACGCCATGCAATCTTGGCCACGGACCGGAGAAGCAAGCCTGGTGCAGATTAGCCATCACGACCCCCCCTACCATGGAGCAGCCCTTCAGCATCTCTGTGAGCTGGGGTGGTACTCTACCTCCTGGAGCTGAGGCAGGAAGACAGAGGAGAGGAGAGGATCTTTGGAAGACCCCCTTGGCCACGTGTAGAGTGTGTGATGGGGTGTGGCATTTTGGATTGGGAGACAGTTTCACTCCAAGCACCATGAAATCCACGTTTTCCATGCTGCTGACTAACAATGAAGAGGCTTTCATGTATTTAGTGTTGAGACACCTGCATGGCTCAGGGTATTTTAATGGTTCTATACGTATATGTCACTGACTGGAATTCAGGCTGGATTAATCATGCTCAAGACTCATGGTCATCAAATGATCTATTGAATTATTTCAGCCCATTGATAAATTCATGTCTGTGAGCAGTACTGGATCCATCATATTCAGTACTGTGCTTGAAATGAAATGCTTTAGTCTTCTCTTTCATTTTTTCACACATTTACATTCAAGAGGTAACTTACACATGCTTTGTGAAGAAATTCTCCAATAAAAGCTGAATTCTCCAGTTTAATTTAAAACAATCATTTTCTGGATACTCTACTAATTCTGGAGTCTGCTACTCGATTAGACTAGATGATCTTTTGAGGTCCCTTCCAATCCCTAATGCTCTAATGCACTCAAATGAAAATAACTCCTCAATAAGACGAACATGTAGGATAAAAGTACTGATTTTGAAATACTATTTCACTAAGTTAACACTTCATGCTTCAGAAGATTTTTCCTATTCAAGTGTATTTTTAAAAAAATGACACATGCAAAATCTTCTGAGCTCTGTTATCAAAAGATACTTCTACTTTATTTACTAATATTTGCTGGTTTAAAGGTATGACTATTCTCTGCCCCTTATAATAAGCTATATACTGTTTTACCAAAAAAAAAAAAAGTATAATTAAGAAGCATTTGCTTTGAAGTTCATTACCAAAGAACCTAAAAGAAATAGCAGCTGTGTGGCATACTGCTACTGTCTTTCAAGCATCATGCATTACGGCAGCTCCCAGAAGATCTTTTCAGACACACATTTCCGTTGAATGTATTTCTAATAACAAGGAGGAAGCAGCATTTAGCAGAACAGCCTGAGTAACATGGCAGAAAACTACAAGTGCAGTAGAACTGGTTGAACATATTTGCACCATTTCACACACGTTGCGTTTTCATACGACTCAGATTTTTCATCCTTTGCTAAAAAAGGCGTTTTATTTCAAAATAAGGGAGGTAGAAGTCATTGGACTCTTAGGTATATACTGCAAAAAAACACCCCTGTGCATGTAAAAACCATAAACCACTCTGGGAAAGCTATCAAAGGATGCCCACAGTTTCCAAGGAGATGAAGGTAAAATGGGCAACAAACCCCTTTATTTTCAATTGGCATGAGCAGCAATGTTCTAAGTCCTTCCTTGTTGCTAAATATAGAAAGAAAAACATTCAACTGAAATTCTGTACACCACAGAAATAATATTATTTAAAAGGTAAGAACTGAATGGAATAAATATATAAACACATCTGTATATTGACAACTTCAAGGTGTCTAATAATCCCTACCTTAGCACAGGTATCATTTTGTGCAAACCACTTAAGCATCTCCGTGTTCATTCCATTCATTTGCTGCTCCCACAAATGAAAATCCTGCTGTGCTTATAGAATGAAATCAGTTTACGTGACAGATGAAGGAAGCAAACCTTGATGTTCACAGAATAATGCAGTTACCAAAGGATGCAGGAGGAACGGCTGAGCATTACGTCACACCACACACACATGGCACTGTCAGTAGCCTGGCAACTGCGGCTCTTTAACAGGCACCATTTTAATTTTCACCTCACTCCTTTTTCTCTGCTTGAGTTACTCAGTGCATCTCCACAGCTTGTTGCATTTCCCAGTTGTACTGCAACAACATTTACAGAATGCTACTCTTAAATCTGTCAGCCCTATGTTAATCAATATTTTGCTGTATATGAGCCTCTAGTTTCTGAACAGCTATATGCAGTTGTTTGCATCCTCTTCTTCTGTCCATTCTGCTGTCACTGTCTTCCAGTCAAGTCTATATGTTTTCTTAGTGA
This sequence comes from Rhinopomastus cyanomelas, assembly GCA_013400115.1. Taxonomy (NCBI): domain Eukaryota; kingdom Metazoa; phylum Chordata; class Aves; order Bucerotiformes; family Rhinopomastidae; genus Rhinopomastus; species Rhinopomastus cyanomelas. The sequence continues at coordinate 128,888 of VXBP01002938.1, read as the reverse complement.
GAAAGCTTTCTAGAACCCCTGAAAGTCTGACATACGAGACTGCTGTTCCCAAGTGCCAGTATTTTTGCCAACATGTCAATGATAATGTAATGAAGATCAGTGGAATGGGCTCCCCAGGGGTCTTGTGGAGTCTCCTTCTCTGGAGAAGTTTAACCCTCCTGGATATGTTCCTGTGCCACTGGTCTATGTAGTCCTGCTGTGACTAGATGATCTTCCGAGGTCCCTTTCAATCCCTAATGTTCTGTGATTCCTTAATTTCATAGAAGTGACATCTCCTTAAAGACATCAGCAATATTTACCCATCTTTGTGGGAAAATCCACTGAATATGAAAATGTGACCTGTGAACCACAGAGTTTCNTAGGAGAGATGCTCCAGCCCTCTGATCATCCTCGTGGCCCTCCTCTGCACTCGCTCCAGCATCTCCACATCCTTCTTGTAATAAGGGCTCCAGAACTGGACCCAGTACTTCAGGTGGGGCGGAGTACAGGGGGAGAATCACCTCCCTCAACCTCCTGGCCACACTTCTCCTGATGCAGCCCAGGATCCGGTTTGCTTTCCAGGCTGCAAGTGCACACTGCTGGCTCATGTAGAGCTTTTCGTCCCCAAGCACCCCCAAGTCCCTTTCCTCAGGGCTAGTCTGCAGCCAGTCACTGCCCAGCCTGTATTTCTGCTTAGTATTGCCTCAACCCAGATGCAGGACCTTACACTTGGTCTTGTTGAACCCCATCAGGGTGGCTTGTGCCCACCTCTCCAGCCTGTCCAGATCCCTCTGGATGGCATCCCTGCCCTGCAGCGTGTCTGCTGCACCACACAGCTTTATCGTCAGCAAACTTGCTGAGGGTGCACACAATGCCTCTGTCCATGTCACTGATGCCGTTATCATATCCAGTGAGACCAGTGTGAAGCAGCAGATAATGGACAATGAAATTATCATGCTGAAATTAAAGTTTTCAAACCTACCAAGAAAGCTGTGCAAGTCTACAAGACACAGTGGAACCAACTTCTTCCTAACTGTGTCAGCCTCAATAGCATCAAGTCTCATTTAGATGTATAACTAGTACTAGCCTTCTTCCAGCGGGGCTGGAAAACACATTGCCATGTGAAGAAATTGTGATTATTATGTCCAGATTTATGAAATAAAGGAGAACCGAAATATTCTGGCACAGCAGCTATGCTCCTTAGAAGCCAATAGACAAATTAAATGTACTGACTAAACAGTGCAACTACATCTCCAGAGATGTCACTGTTGCTGGAAGGAGCGTTCAAGAAGTTAGTACATTTTCAATGTTCCGTTGCTGTTAAATTTGCATATATTTGTTACTTTATGAATCCAGGAAATATCAAAAGAAAACATAAGTCTATCAGAAGATGAGAAAAAGTCTTACACTAAGAAAATATTGACAGCATGTATATAATCAAAGACCAGTTGTCATGTATTTTTAGTTTCACAGAAGAAAAAACCATTAGAAATGAAGAAACAGATGTCAGTGCCATATTTCAGTTATAATTTCTAAAGAGCAAGATCTCTCAGTATCAGTTGAGCTACTATGTTTAAACAAAAAGCCTTCCTACTTCATGTGGAAGTCTACAAAATCCTGAAGAATTTTCGGTTCTCGATGTGGGCGATCAAACCACAGCTACAAATGCAGGTCTCTAAATAGTCTTACTGAGGCAGCACACATACTTCTTCAAGGAGCTGTTTCTGGGCAAAAGATGAGCAAAGACCACTACTTTAATCACAGCAGTCATGATGTAGAATAATTGTGTAGGTTTGAGCATGTACTGCTCTAAACAAAAGTTAAGCCCTTCATATTTCCAAGCAGAATTTAATGTAGGTAGTTTAATGCCCATTGAAGCATAGCAGCACAGACAGAAAGGTTTTTTTCTTTTTCTTTACAAAAAGTTAAAAAGTTTTTTCTACATTTCTCTGTAACTCCTGGAGAAGATTAATCAGAAGATTAACCAGAGACAAAAAGCAAGTGCCTTGGACAGGCCTTGAACTTCAGCAAGAGTCTTCAAAAAACACCGGAGGCCTTGGCAAGACTCTTGCAATTAGCATTTGCAGATGACACTTCCTAATTTATGGTAAGTTAGTGAGTGTCCAAAACAAGTGCATTCAATTAGCCAGACTGACTAGCTGGCTAATAAGTAAGCATTCTACTAGTGTGCACAGCCATTCTGAGCCTTTGCAGTACACCAGGAGCCAAATCACTACTAGAATTCATTTAAGCACAGTATCTCCAGCTCCACAAGGGAAGAAGTTGAGAACCTCTTGCTGAAGTTTGGAAAAAGTTTGGATTTGAAATCACAGCCCAAGACTGTACTTTACAGAAACAAATGCTTATTTGAAATAAAAAACAAATATATTGATCAAAAGGAGGCCCTGCTTAGAAGACCTAAGGCAAGCAATTTAACGCTAAAGAATTGTAATTTGGCATAAATCTTGGAAAGGACTGTTTTTGACTGTCTTGACTACATTACTACATTACTTGTACATTTTAAGTAGAAAACCCTTCATTGCGCAGCTTTAATATGACCAAACTGGAGTTTTAACAGAGCTTGGAGAAATGCTGGTGTTTCTCACAGTACATCACCAGCAGTGTTGAACTACTCCTAATCAACCCAAGGCATCATAGCCAGCTGTACTAACAATTTTAGATATTGCGTGTAATACAAACAAATACAAAGTACACACCTGATGTCACCATAAAGTACCTAAGAGCCTGCACAAGAATTTTGTTCTCATTTTTCAACTTGGAGCTACCAGTCACCACAAGATTGCTTTTCTGCAGGCAGATTGCCAAGACACTTCTGATCACAGATTACTTTGGCTGACACATAGAATCATAGAATCATCATGGCTGGAAAGGACCTCCAGGGTTGTCAAGTCCAGCCCTTTCTCCTAGTGCCTAACTGCTAGACCATATCCCCAAGCGCCACATCCACCCGTTCCTTAAACACCTCCAGGGTTGGTGACATCACCACCTCCCTGGGCAATCCACATCTCATATGTGACTCTCTCATGAGCGACTATTACAAGACAACTCCACATCTAAAACATTTGTATAATGAGGGGCATGTAAATTCAGAACAGTGTAAAAGTATTTAAGTCTGCTTGGTTTCAGCACTTATGAGCATGAACTGGCATTACCAATTAACACACATTAATACAATTAAAGCAGCATGTAGTAGCATCTGATTCATTAGCTGAAAACATCCTATCAAAATGAGACATGGAAATCACAGAAATACACAGTTACATAAAGTACCTTGATGCAGTGAAATAAATGGGACTTGTAGTCATTTTCCATAGGTGTATCTTTATGAATTTGATATTCAGTTTCTGTAAAACTATGAAAGCAGCAGTTGAACAAACTTGCCTAAGGCATGCAGGTAATAAATGTTAACAACACCCCAAGACATCCTGCAAATGATGCTAAAATATACAGAAATGCAAGTTACAACTTGGAAACAACCCTAAATGATTTTAATGTCTCTCAAATATTTTGTTTAATTTCTGTTTATAATTATTTTCATTTATTCCATGTACAGTATATTATTTCCTCTTAGTACAATGCAATTTAGTGTTTGATTTCTCTCTTGTTATATATTAAAGAATTACTAAGCATTAAAATATGCAACCTAAAACAGGCAAGTAGGTCCCCAACAAAGTTCCAACACATTCTATTCAGCTAACAAAATTAATTTTCAGACAATTCATTTCAGTTGTACTTCTCTATGATTCAAGACCTCATTACAACTACTAAAAATCCTTTCCAAGTACCACTGTGGGAATATTACTCTTGGTACTAGTCATACAATAAACAGCAGCTTAAAGAATAACAATATAAAGGATGGAAAAGAGAAGATATCAATTTAAACAGTTCTTACTCGTTGTTGTCCTTCGTACCAATCATCTTCATCAAACCAGTGGGAAATATAAGTCATCCAAGCCATGACAGAAGGCGCAGTTGAAATTAAAAATAAAAAACCTAAGCACATGTAAGTGCAACGAGTCCTGTGATAAAATTTACTCAACAGAGCCAGAAGCCACCCAAAGATCAGATCTGAACTCTGGTAAATGATTCAACAGTAGTTAAGATTTACATTCCCAAATATACTATCTAGAAACATTTTAGCAGCAATTTAGATGCTGTAGTTATTGGACTATGAATTGGAAAACAGAATTCAATGCTGAAACAATCATTGGATTACATAGTCCAGTATTTTAAAGCAGGTTAAAGCTCCAAGCTCTACCTTGCAGTGCTTCTGAGCTCTGAAAATGAGGTGCTGAATCATTCTTTCGTGTCTCCTGAGAAATTATTTTCCTTTTCTTTCAAACGTACTGTCTGCAAGAAGTATGGTTCAGTGCACAAAAGCTTCTAGCGAAACACAAAACACCTTCAGGATCACGGGTATTAATGCGTTCTGGTCATGTGGGGAGTGGTTCCAACTGGCACAGTAGGAGGGGCCACAATTAGCGCAAGTGCTGAATATGTTGAATGAATGTTGAAGTTTTTTCAACAGCGGATGAAAGAAAGACAAAGATCTGCATTCTCATTGTTTGCAACCGGCAAAGCCTGAAGGGCTCAGCTATGACCACCAGCACTGGCTGGAAAATTTAAAAAGCATTGGAATAGAGCTGCTTCTTTCCTCTCCCTTGGTGCAGTTCATGTAACTGACTGCACTTATTCTGCAGCTAGTTAACCTTTTCTGGTTTGTTCCCAAGTTTCACATCAGATTTCTCAGCACCTTGTGCCAATGAAAATGAGGTAAAAAACGAACAGAAGCTGTGTTACTCACACTGTAATTTAGTACTGCAGCAGCACACTTCATCAGCTGTGCTGCTTAGGAGACGTGATCACGGACATGTTCCTGATGACAGAGCTGCAGCAACTACCGAATCCTCAACCACCTTCTGCAGAGACCTAAAAATACTCCAGATTTTGGAGAAGCCCGGAATCCAGACAACCTCTGCCTTCCTGTACTGGATTAACAAACTTTACCCCAAAATTCGTAATATAGTAAGTACAAAAGCTACACTGTGCAGTTAATTAATAAATAAAGCAAAGCAGGAAAAGAACAGCTGGAAGGACCAGATAGGAACCTGGAGTCAGCAGTCAACATCATTCCCAGAGAGCAACTCTGCATCATTCCAGCCCTACTCTAGCACAGGCAGATTCCATTAAGACCCTTGCATAAGCAAGCTGCAATCTCAGCTGTACAGTGGGGAAACAAACAAACAACAGCAGCAACACTTTCCCTTCCCAGCCTCTTAGCCAGAAATTATGAAAACAAAGACATAAATAAATAAATATTTAAATCAAGATACCCACTACATTTACGAGAAGTAGCTTTTGCAATTATCAGCATTTTCTTTGCGGCTGCACCGTCTTCCAGACAACTGGGTACACACACAACACACAGAGGAACCTCCCACTGCACTTACTGATGAAAGTGCACAGAACTGCGGTCAAAGGGCACAGAATGGCGTGGTCTCATAAATGACATGGGAAATGCAGGCTAGATTCAGACACCCCTGTCCATGTGGCTGGAGAAATGCCTGACCATACCCATGGTCACAGACTGGTAACAGCTGTATGAACAGGTGCATAATGCATATCACCTTCCACGTGTGTGGCTGGTACCATCAGGAGGGGTTTTCATGACAGTGAGACATTGTTTGCTGAGTATAGCCTGTTGGGAAGGGAAGAGGCAAGGGAATCAGCGGTGAGGCTTATGCTGTTGTGTCTTACTGGGGAGTAAGCCAGAGTAACCAGAGGAGTGCCAAATGTTCCTTAGCTGCCTTCCAAGGCAAGAACCAGATGGCCAAGCATTTCAAGGGCCTGTATGGCTATGGTGAAGCCTCTTGCACCTCTCCAGGAGGAGAGACTGAGGGAGCTCAGCTGTTTAGCCAGGAGACTCAGGGGGGACCTCATCCCTCTTGCCAACTCCCTTAAAGGGAGGCTGTAGTCAGCTGGGGGTTGGGCTCTTCTCCCAGGCAACCAGCGCCAGGATGAGAGGGCAGGGCCTGAAGCTGCGCCAGAGGAGGTTTAGGTGGGATGTTAGGAAGCCTTTTCTCATGGAAAGGGTAATCAGAGCCTGGACTGGACTGCCCAGCAAGGTGGTGGAGTCCCCATCCCTGGAGGTGTTTAAGAACAGATTAGATGTGGCACTCAGTGCCATGGTCTAGCTGATATAGGCTGGGCTGGATGATCTTAGAGGCCTTTTCCAGCCTCAATGATTCTGTGATTACCGCCTTGAACTGCCTGTACACCCATGCATACAACACTGGGGAATACACAGAAGAACTGGAGCTCCGTGTGCAGTTGCAGGGCCATGATCTCATTGCAGTTACATACAGGAACACAATGGGACAGCTCACATGACTGGAAGGAGTGCTCTCACGGACAGCTCTGTAGCTTTTAGGGAAGACAGGCCAGCAAGGCGGGGAGGCGATGTTGCTCTTTATATGAGAAAACAACTAGAATTGATTGTGCTCTACCTAGGTACAGCTAAAGGCCAAGCTCAGAGCTTATGAACAAGGTTGTCCAAAGAGGTGGTGGAGGCACCAACGCTGGAAACATTCACTGGCACTACACAACTTTATTACAACATCTATAATAAAGGTATCAGTTAAAAAGCTGCAGGATTTATTTATAAATTTGTACTTTAGGAATCTGTACATTCAGAACACAGAGCATTCAGGGATCCTGAAAATCCTGAAATACATCCTAAAGTACAGTTTACAACAAAGCTGTGCAGTAAGAAAGCATTTGATAAGGACACAGCACACACGTCTCAGTGATCCTTTGTCATTTAAGGTTAATTAACAATTACATTACCTGTACTTGTCCCAAACTGCTACTGGCACAAATGTAAGCATGGCTCAAAACACTTGGCTTCTTATTTTCCCCTCAATTGCCCTTTTCCAACAAGATGCATGGATTTATAAGGCCAAGAGGACATGGCCACCTCAGCAATTAGAATAAGCTGTTAGCAACAGATGTGTAACTCCATCATCAGCATCATCACCAGATCTGCACTAGGATGAGACTTTAAAACATCCTCCCCACAAGAATCCAAGGACAAAAACATATCTATTCTTAAGACTGAGCTTTATCAGTTTAGGGAGGAGATTAGGCTCTAGCTGCCAACAATAGCAGTGGATTGGACTTGAGCATGTATCTTCCTAAGAATGTTGCATAATTGGGTTGTGAAAAAGAAATTCCACGCAACTTTATCATCTTTCTAAGAAAATAAATTAACATCTCTTCAAAAGTATGTTTGTACATGCAAGTACCACTGTTACTAGAGTTCAGCAGAGGCTTCCATTCAAATTCTGTGAAGAATACGTCTAAGATTTTTAAAAGGGAAAAAGTTAAATATCTTTTGGTTTTCAAATTCCTTGGCCAAAAACACAGGATATGTATAGAAAAATGATAAACTGTGTCCACACTGAAATGCTTTTCTCACTTTCATAATCACTACATATATAACATTTGAACACACTCAAATCTAAATTGCCCTGCTTTTCATAAAAGAGAAGGTTGTGAGCAAACAGTTAAAATGGTAAAAAAGGTGTTGCCTGTATTTTTTGTATCACACACATAGGATTTCTTTTTCTAGCTGTGCAATTCCATTCTAACATGTTCTCCAGAAATACGTTTGATTATAGTAAATTCAGATTATAACGGCGCTGGTTTCACATTGGCCACACAGAATTACAGAACTTTAGGGACTGGAAGTGACCTCGAAAGATCATCTAGTCCAATCCCCCTGCCAGAGCAGGACCACCTAGACCAAGTCACACAGGAACACATCCAGGGAGGTCTTAAATGTCTCCAGAGAATGAGACTCCACAATCCCCCTGGGCAGCACCTTCCAGTGCTCCGTCACCCTCACTGGGAAGAAGTTCCTTCTTATATTTATGTGGAACCTCCTGTGTTCCAGCTTACAGCCATTGCCCCTTGTCCCATCATTAGATGCCACTGAGCAGAGCCTGGCTCCATCCTCCTGACACTCACCCTTCACATATTTATAAACATTATTGGCTGGAAAGCAGACAAAGGCTTATGTACCCGAGCCAATCTTGCAAATCTTGCAGTCAGAATAAGCATAAAGAAAAAAGAAATTAAATCATGAATCATGGAAAAGTCAGGACTAACGTCTCCAGTACAAGCCCATGAGAAAAATACAACATTAATACTTTTCTACTTCAACAACAGCTACTGAGAGTACCTCACATCACTAAACAGGAAGGCAAACACCAGGCACTGAATATGAGGATTCATCACTGATGAAGATTTTTGAAATTATTAATGATCAGTTTGTCTGCCTACACACAGCTTCCCTCATAAAACTGAGCCCAAAGTAGCACAAGTGAAAAATCCAAGGAGCCTCAGCAGACACAACACTGCAGCCAAGGCGATCGCTACCAGGTGACTGAAGGAACTGGAAAAGACAAGCTCCTGCATTTGAGACTGCCCTGAGAGCTAGGATATGACATTCCCAACACCCCCAAAAAGTCAGCAAAACTGTACAAGCCTGTACTGCTAGTTTAGTAAATTCCACACTTTGCAGCAAAACCAAATTTTCAAACTTGTGCTAGGACAGAATAAGTAATCATGGAATTGTTGAAAGGCTCAAATGGATTCAGTCAAGGTATACGTATTTTAAGAATAAAATGGAAGAAAGATAATGCATAAAGCTTCCACCCTTCTCCAGTGCCCAGAGCACAGCTCAGCGGCTACCGTAAGTGCGTGCTAGCTTGAACAGCATAGTATCCTGAATTGCCCAGACCCTACAGGTGAATTCCTTCTTCAAATATATAGCAAGTAAAAGTAAAAATAGAAGCAGCGTAGGCCCCCTGCAGAATGAGGTGGGTACCCTGGAGACAGAGGATGCAGAGAAAGCAGAGATACTTAACGCTTTCTTTGCATCTGTCTATACTGCTAAGGGTTGTGTTGACATTAGACCCCAGACTACAGAGGAGGTTGAGGCAACAGGTGAGCCTGCCTTGGTTGATGAGGATTGGGTTAGGGATAAGTTGAACAAACTGGATGTGCACAAATCCATGGGCCCAGATGGGATGCACCCGCGTGTGCTGAGGGAGATGGCGGAAGTCATTGCTTAGGCCGCTCTCCATCATGTTTGCTAGGTCCTGGGAAACAGGAGAGGTGCCTAGGGACTGGAAAATAGCAAATGTTACCCCAATCTTTAAAAAGGGAAAGAAGGAAGACCCAGGTAACTATAGACCGGTCAGCCTCACCTCCATCCCAGGAAAGGTGATGGAACAATTTGTACTAGAGGCTGTTTCCGGGCACATCAAGGACAGGAGGGTCATTAGGGACAGTCAGCATGGCTTCACAAAGGGAAAGTCATGCTTGACCAACCTGATAGCCTTTTATGAGGGTGTAACCAGGTGGATGGATGAGGGCAGAGCCGTGGATGTCATCTATCTTGACTTAAGAAAGGCATTTGACACGGTCTCTCACAGCATCCTTGCAGACAAACTGAGGCAGTGTGGCCTAGATTTTCGGGTAGTGAGGTGGATTGTAAACTGGCTACAGGGTAGAAGTCAGAGAGTGGTGGTCAATGGGACAGAGTCTAGTTGGAGGCCTGTATCTAGTGGAGTGCCCCAGGGATCGGTGCTGGGACCGGTCCTGTTCAATCTATTCATTGATGACTTGGATGAGGGATTGGCATGCACTGTCAGCAAGTTTGCTGATGACACAAAGCTGGGTGGTGTCGCCGACACCCCTGCAGACTGTGCTGCCATTCAGCGAGATCTGGACAGGCTGGAGAACTGGGCAGAGAAAAATCTAATGAGCTATAACAAGAGTAAGTGCAGAGTCTTGCATCTGGGCAAGAACAACCCTAGGTACCAGTATAGGCTGGGGACTGACCTGTTGGAGTGTAGTGTAGGGGAAAGGGACTTGGGGGTCCTGGTGGACAACAAGATGACTATGAGCCAGCAATGTGCTCTTGTGGCCAAGAAGGCCAACAGCATCCTGGGGTGGATTAGAAGAGGGGTGGTTAGCAGATCAAGAGAGGTTCTTCTCCCCCTCTACTCTGCCCTGGTGAGACCACACCTGGAGTATTGTGTCCAGTTCTGGGCTCCTCAGTTCAAGAGGGATGTGGAGCTTCTGGAGAGAGTTCAGCGTAGGGCAACAAAGATGATAAGAGAGGTGGAACACCTCCCTGATGAGGAGAGGTTGAGGGAGCTGGGTCTCCTTAGCTTGAAGAAGAGGAGACTGAGGGGTGACCTCATTAATGTCTACAAATATTTGAGGGGTGGGTGTCAGGAGGATGGCACTGGGCTTTTCTCGGTGTCATGTAGTGATAGGACGAGGGGCAATGGTTGTAAGCTGGAACATAGGAGGTTCCACATCAACCTGAGAAGGAACTTCTTCACAGTGAGGGTGACGGAGCACTGGAACAGGCTGCCCAGGGTGGTTGTGGAGTCTCCCTCACTGGAGATGTTCAAGACCCGACTGGACGGGTTCCTGTGTGACTTGGTTTAGGTAATCCTGCTGTTGCAGGCGGATTGGACTAGATGATCTTTCGAGGTCCCTTCTGATCAGTTATGATTCTATGATTCTATGATTCCGTTACGAGAGCCAGCTGCGGTAATTCACATAGTATATCGATATGTACTTCTCTCCTTGTGCCTTATGTAACAAAATATCTGAGCTACACAATAGCTTCACCAGGATTCCTATCATCCACATCAACTCTGACTCACAGACTACAGGAAAGAGGAAACTGTTCTCCCTAAGTTGTCATCTCCTGCTACCACTGTTAGAAAGAAAATACTGGCCCACTGAGTTAAATGGGCCACTGAGTAAAACTCAGCGAGGATTTGCTCAAATTATTCCTGTTACGTGGAAGTTTTCCTGATAGCAGATGACAATCACTGTAGCCAGGGCTACTCAATGAGTCCAAGATTTGCTAGAACAGAACATTCTGAACGTCACTTCTGTTGAAGCAGAGAGACGGAAGAAGACCGTAAACAACATGTCAGGGAGAACAACTAATAAAGTCACCAAAAAATCTGTAGGTAACAGCTCTCCCAAGGGATTTACATTGTTTGCATCACCTGTATTACTCCACACCCTCAGTAGTCTAAAGAACTTGGAAAGGTAATACAGTAACTGTAACATGCGTTACAACAATTGGCCAAAGGTAAGTTCAGCCTTGACCGAAGCTTTTGGACAGCTGTGGTTAGCAAAACATAACCAATGACAACACAAAGTCAGTCTGACCTATTTGTGCAAGGTACTCACTCTCAAACAGAAACCTGAAAATATAGCAGCAACCTGTAAGCCTTCAGTCAGGAAAGAAATGGCACAGCCTAAGTGAATTCCAGCTATTCTAGGACTACAGGAAAATAAAACTACAAGGCTTAGCAACTCAAACTTAGCTTAAACAGTGAGAAATGCACAGCACCATCAATAACTTAAGCAGAGTAACACTTTTTAAGTGAGGCATAAAATCAGACAGCCCTGCACTCCTACAACAGAGATTCAAACTCTGTAATTAGTTAGCAAGAGACACAATGGACTTACTAGTCCATGATGCTTTTGAGAGCCATTGAAAGGACAGCCTTGAACCAGCCACGGCTTTTGGGCTTGAAGAGGAAATTCCCAAGTATTTCTGTTCTGAGGCATGCAGCGGTTGAGCTAATTATTAAGGACACTATAATCTTTCGTAATTTTAAAATCCAACACGATGATCAGCATTTCAAATACTCAAGGACCGCACTTAGACTTCTGATTTCATACCTGACATCTTCAAAGCAATTTACCAAATTGTCCTAATAACATTTTTATGTTAAACGACATCTCTCTATGTTATTATTTAGGAATTCATTCAGAAATTAATTTAACAGAAAAAACCCCATTTACTTACTACTAAATTTGTGGACTCTCCTGTCTCAAATTTGCTTTCACGAGCTCCAGTTGCTCAGCCCGTACTTTGCTTTGGTTCCCGCATGCTTTGTTTAGTTCTCTAAGCTCGGATTTGCTCCCCGCCCCAGCACCAGTCCCAGCTGGGAAAAGCTTCAGCACCAGCCCGAGGCTCTTCCTCCCCACCCGGCTGTCAGCTCCATCTCTCGAGCGGCCGGAGAAAGCCCCGAACGCTACCGGGAACCAAACCCGAGCCCCATCGAAAGGCCGCCCGGGGGACTAACCGGCTCCGCAGCGGGATCAGACGCAGCCGCTCCCCGCAGCGACCACCAGCTACTCCTCAACGCTCCACGCCGGTGGCACCAGCTCCGTCCTCGGGACAACCCCCGGGCCCACCCCCGCCGCGCGCTCGTTGGAGGGCGGAGCGCGGGCCCGCGCGTTGCCGGGTAACGGGACGGCGGTGTCATTGCGCGGCCCGCGGAGCGATCGCGGCTCCGGGCGGGCCTCGGGCGGGACGGCAGCTGTAAACGAGGTGGGGGCAAGTTCCTGAAGGAGCGAAACCCCGCCCCGGTACCTTGAGGGGAGCAGAAACCGGCGTCACTCGAGTCCGAGCATCTACCGTAGCTCTGGCCTCAGGCCCTAGACGACGCTGTCTTGAAGCGACTCAAAGCAGCAGGAATTCTGAGGAGTTTAGGGGCAGCCTGCAGCCCCTAAACATCAGGAAAAACCTTTTTATGAGCTGTGACTGGCATCGTGGAGTCAGGAACCCTGACCCTAATGGGATGGCTCCTGTGACTGGAGCGTTAGAATGAAAGGTATCAGCTCTTTAGGAAGGACAGGCAGGGTAGATTAGGAGGGAGTACTGCCCTCAACGCAACGGCCAGCTGGAGCACACAGAACCCACCTGAGCAAGGACGCGGAAACAACTGAGTGCTTATGGCTGAGGGTAAAAGGGGGTCTGCTACACTAAGACCAACTGGATGAGGCCCCTTTGTAGACAGATAGGAGTGGTTTTTGAGACCTCACCTGGAGCACTGTATCCAGTTCTGGCGTCCCCAATAAAAGGAGGACGCTAAACTGTTGGAGTAATCCAGAGGAGGTCCATGAGGATGATCAGAGGGTAGGAACACCTGTCCTATGAAGAAAGGCTGTGAGGATTGAGGATCTGGGGGGAGCCTTATTGCAGTCTTCCAGTACCTGAAGGGGTAGATGAAGGTTCTCTCTGTTAGGTTGTGTTTGGTTTTAGTGAACCAGAAGAGAAATAGAATTTTTACCAATTACTAGGAGTCTTGATTCATGTAGGAATCCCCAGTAACTCCTTTATGCAAGATGTCTAGCTTCACCATACTACTAAGAACAAATCCTACTTCTTTTAATTCCTCTGTGGCTTTTAAATCAAGAAACATGTCCTGGTGAAATGGGCTATCTTGCTGGCATCAATATCCAACAAACAGTTTTCCCTAAATCATTAGTTATAGTTGCCAGCCTTAGGTTTTTACACAATTGATTCTTGTTCTTTCTCAGTCGCTGAAAGCTAACCTGAAGTTTATTTAGCTGGTTTTTTAGTTCTTGCCAGAGTTCTGCATTTTCTCCTGCGTTCCGGTTTTTAAAGCAGGACACATTTATCCCAGCTACGAGTAATACAATAAAACAAGTAGAAACAGAGCTTCAAAATGGGTCACAAATGGAGCGTCAATTCCCATCATACGTAGAACCAGCAAGTAGTTAGAATTTTGGGAACTTCTGTTTTATTCCCATGAGATGACTGACCTCTGGTGGGAATCAGCAAATAATTTAATTTTTCACTACAAATCTTTATTTCCACTAGTGGTCCCATAACACTATCAGCCTGCTGCCTGCAGGGATCACATACTTTTCTCCTTCATCTTAACTGTCCAATTACATCTAGCAAAAGATTTCATGTAGGACTCAGGCTGGTGATTATTTTTCTCCATTCTTGCTGAGAAGTGCTTACTGAAATGTACTAGAACAAGAAAATACTTGAAAGAACAGTCATTCATTATGTTCAGTTCACACAGTGGTTTATTTAGATGCACACAGCCTCTGCTGCAGCTAAAATCAATAGCTTCTAATAAGCTGTTTTAAGTGGGGCAATGCACACCCTGGCTACGCTATTGCTGTTGTCCACTGGTAGTCAGGATTGCTGTTACTATTTGGAATGTTAGTGCTTGTCTTGAGAACTACAGGCCAAAGCTGCAGCTTAATTTATGTGTTTTCTGCAAACGGAGGGGGTTTGGACTGGCAGAGAAGGTTTGAAGTTACTGGTTTGGGTTTCTCCCCACCAACCTTCTTCTTTTAGACTCCATCTTCTTCACTTCGCTTCTTCTTGTCCAGGCTGGGGAGGGGACACGCACATCACTGAGTGCTGGACTCACCAGCCATCTTGCCCTGGAAACCTGGTGTGTCTCTAGACAGCGTGGAACCTCAGAGATCAGTGGAAAGAAAGTTTCATCTGGATTTCATGGTTTGTTGAAACTGAGAGAGTTCTCTCCTTGTTCATGGCTGTAGGAATCGGGATTGTGGAAATGAAGCACTGGTGTGGGAGCACGTGGAACCGAGAACTGCACTCTAACATGCCCACTGATGCTGAGGGACGCGTGCCTGAACTCAGTGGACACCAAGCTTCCACAGAAGCAGGTATGATTGGAAGTCTCCTTTCCCTTCTTAGAGTTTGAACACTGAGGTTTTGGCTCAGCTGTGTAGTGTGATGAATCTTCCTATGTTTTTGTGTGTATGCCTTTTTATGTGAGTTTTTTTGTGGAGGGTGAATTAAACTGTTGCGTTTTCCCCCAAATTGAGTAAGTGGGGGTTTTTTCCCACCGGCCAATCATAAGCATTTTCTTGCCCCAAACCTCCCTGTATTCTTTTTATTGCAGCCCATTAGCACTTTGGCTAAACTAATTGGTTAATTTTGTCCTTGTGTTTTTAAACCATGACAGTTGCCTAGAATTCATTTCAAGAAATGAAATACCAATCACAGAGTCCAACATTTATTAAAATGAGATTAGACAAATCAGAAAGTCCCTCCTGCCCTTAGTGACTTGTACAGTGCAGATTGTGAACACCAATTCTGCAGGACCTGAGGCAGTATGAGGTGACAGATTCTCTCTGTCTGATGGTTACTAGTAGTTTCCAAAAAGCAGCTTTTTGGCAATGTGGGGTGTTCACTGCTCTGAACTGCCTGGCAGACAGGCTCCAGTTACAAAATCTAGCACGAGATTCACTGTGAGAATGGGACACTTGCACTGAAGCACTGGACCAGTAGATATGTAAACTGCCTTTGCCATTAATTTCTCAGCGGAGTCCCCCAAGATATCTCACAGAGCAGCTCAGCTTACTAGAGAAGAGATGTTTAGGGTAAAATGATTTGTTTACTGAAATCTATTGACTGGATTGATTAGATCATTATTGACTATAATGGGAATTTTAAACAGCTGAATTTAAGCCATCTGCATCTTTCCAGAAATGTACTGGCAACAGACTTTTAGATGAGGTAATGCCAGTGCCCTGCAGTGATCCTGACCATAGGAACATTGCTGTGCTAAGCTGTTCGTCCCACTTGGATGTCAGGCCTGTCCTGTGCTTCTCTCCTCCCATGGCTGTTGGGATCACAGAATCATTCACGTTGGGAAAGACCCTTGAGATCATCAAGTCCAGCAAATAACCTTACCCTGCTAAGTTCACCGAGAAACCAGATCACTAAGCACCATATGTAAACAGTCTTTAAACACATCCAGGGATGGGACTCAACCACCTCCCTGGGCAGTTACACCTGAACTCAGCCATCTTGTAACAGAGCAAGGCTGTGAGGCTGCTCCCACTTGGTACCAGCAACTGTGCCACCTGTGTGGCCTTGTCTTTAAAAGGGCAGCAGGAAGTTCTCCTGTAAATACCCTTCCTGTTTAACAGGTGAAATGATGAATAGAGTTGTTTTCAAGTACGAAAATTCTATGGTAGCTCAAATGACCAGCACGAGATAGCCCTTCCTTCAAACAGGTTCTGCACAGTGCGCTATGTGCTGATCAGAGAGCTGTTTGATGTTGAGCAACTTAGGGCTCCCAGCATATAAAAGGAAGTAAGATTACAGGTACTTTATAGAGTCTTTATGTCTTCCTAACTGGGACCACAATGGACCAGCATCTTGTGATACAAAACACTTCCTTTTCCATATTAATTTCTTTTTTCAGAAATACTCCTGGGATTTCTAGCCTACCATAACAAGTATCTTTAGAAGCATAATGATGCTAGCTAAAACAAATACTATAGAGTGAAAAAAGAGTCGAGGGTGATTTTGCTCCAGTTTTCAAGTATTGTACTGTTACAGTTACCTTGGCAGCATTCCTTCACAGCAGAAAAAGCAGAGAGCTGGCATGTGTAACTGTGTTACTCCTCTATTATAAATTAGAATTGATAAATGTTACAGACCTGAGTACCTGCATACTGAGAGTGTGGTGCTTTTGCACTTCTGTATAGGGACAACTCTTAATGAGCAGTGCATACAAGTTCTTTTGTTAATGGCAATCCATAGTAACATCACACATACTCAGGTCATACAGCAGTAATTCAAGTTCATGTGTTGGTGTCTATAGCCAAGGCCTATGAATAAGCTATCAAGATTTGCCTTAAAGTAATTATCCTCTTACTACAGTGTCTTCTGCAGCGGCCATAATTACTTATCAAATGCAAAAACATAAGGTGACAAACTGAGAGCTATCACTTTTAACACTTCTGAATGCTAGCAAACTCTGTGGACCTATTAATTTACAAGTCACAGTATCACAGTATTACCAAGGTCGGAAGAGATCTCATAGATCATCAAGTCCAACCTGTTACCACAGAGCTCAAGGCTAGACCATGGCACCAAGTGCCATGTCCAATCCTGCCTTGAACAGCTCCAGAGTTGGCGACTCCACCACCTCCCTGGGCAGGCCATTCCAGTGGCCAATGACTCTCTCAGTGAAGAACTTTCTCCTCACCTCAAGCCTAAATTTCCCCTGGCGCAGCTTGAGGTTGTGTCCTCTTGTTCTGGCTGCCTGAGAGAAGAGAGCAACCTCCTCCCGGCCACAGCCACCCCTCAGGTAGTTGTAGACAGCAATAAGGTCTCCCCTGAGCCTCCTCTTCTCAAGGCTAAACAATCCCAGCTCCCTCAGCCTCTCCTCGTAGGGCTTGTGCTCAAGGCCTCTCAGCAGCCTCGTTGACCTTCTCTGGACACGTTCAAGCACCTCAATGTCCTTCCTAAATTGAGGGGCCCAGAACTGGACACAGTACTCAAGTCCTTTGCATTGTTCCTCTTGCTTGCCTCCTTCTTCCTGTCCTGCGTAGTGCTTTTCAGAGAGCTAAGGAGAAATAAGATGGTTTACACCCATCTCTCTCATTCAATCCCACTAACAACCCCTCTTGTTTTACAGGTAGAATCATATTTTCTCTCAAATATTTCATTTCATACACTTCTAATTAAACTGGAAGCAATTATTCTCATCTTACTTTTGGCCTTATGTTAAATCTCATGGGATAGGTTTCTTTACTTTTTTTCATAATATCTTGGCACTAATTTGAATTAGTAGATAAGGATATCATTAAACTCTTGTGTTGACTGACTCAGAAGCTATGTGTTATGATTAGTTTGTGGTTTATAATGACTAGGCACGAGTGTCTTTTAGTCTTAGACAACTGCAGAAACCCAAGAGTAATTTCAGGTCTCTTATGATAGACAACATTACTAGTTTTCAGTAACTCTTTGCTGTAGAAATGAAGATGACTATATTGACAACTCTACTACAACTTGTTTGTGTTGGAAGTTTACTCATGCTGTAGTCTCTTAACACTTACAATAAATTTGGGCAATCTCAACTTGGGGTTGTGAAAATCATAAAATGGTTTAGGTTGGAAGTGACCTCAGAGAAAATCTAGTTCCAATCCCCCCACTGAAGGACAAGAACAGCTTTCACTAGGCCAGGCTGCCCAGGATTCTGTCCAACATGGCCTTAAACCCTTCCAGGGATGGGGCATCCATAACATCTCTAGGCAATGTTTTCTGTTCAGTGCCTCATCACCCTCATAGTGAGGAATTTCTTCCTAAGGTCTTTCACGGTGAGGGTGACGGAGCACTGGAACAGGCTGCCCAGGGGGGTTGTACAGTCTCCCTCACTGGGGATATTCAAGACCCAACTGGACAGGTTCCTGTGTGACTTGGTTTAGGTGATCCTGCTGTTGCAGGCGGATTGGACTAGATGATCTTTCGAGGTCCCTTCCAATCCGTAATGATTCTATGATTCTATGATTCTAAGGTCTAACCTAAGTCTACCTTCTTTTTGCTTGAAACAAGGGAAAAAAACCCCACAAAACAAAACAACCTTGGAAAACAATATCTGAGATGTCCTGGAAGAGAATGAGATTCCACAGGCCAGAGTGAGGTGTGGTGGTGCTGGATGGGTGAAGTGAAATGAGTCCCAGCAGTGGTATAAAAAGCTGGAGTAGAGAGAGAAATTGTAGTGGGTGAACTCGTAGGGACAAATTTCTGTGTCACACTCCAAGGACAAAGCATACTCTGTGGTGGGCAGCAGTCAGCCTTTATGGACTGTCACGGCGGCTCCCCTCAGAGAGGGGATGAGGTGATGGCTGGCACAGGAGTGGGCTGTGTTTTCCTCCATACTAGTGTCAGGCTCAGGAGAAAAGGTCTGGCTGCAGAGACAACTATGTGTGATTGAAATCTTATTTTAGCATATGCTCACTTATGCAAGGTTGTTTCTGAGTGATTCTTTATCTATTCTTGTAAAGGCTGAACCTCCACAGATTGTAATATCAGGAGGTGAGAAATACACTTGCTCAGGGTGCCTATTGGTCCCTGTCTCCAGCAGTCAGGTGTTGCCCCTAAGGCCCAGGTCTTCCAGGTTCTAGACCCAAAGACTGAAATCACCTGTTTGGTGATGCAAGTCTCTCTGTGCTGACTGGATCCATATGCAGTGGGACTGGGTGAGTTCAGATATGCTGATGGATGTGCTCGCCATGGACTCCTCTGGGATGTGTGGTGGGGCTGTGCACTGTGGGCGGGGGCTATGCAATGGTGCTGCATGCTGCTGCTACAGTGTGAGTGGGGACAGACCTTACCACTTTTGGAGAAGGAAACTGGAGACTGCCTGCAGTCAGGGTTTTCTATACATGCTGGAAGTTTACTTTTGAGGTAGCCCTATTTGCTGTTGGTACATTAGCTTGTAGAGCTACAGTGTTATCTCTTTCCTTGTGGATTGGTGAAATCATCTGTATATGCTCTTACCGTATCCTCCATGAACTTCTGTTCTCTCCTGCCATTCTGCTTGCTTTTATTTTTTTCAATCCCTCATTTGCATCTTCTATCCTTGAGTAGCCTTGCAGGGACCAGCTGCATAGCAAATTAATTGCTTCTATAGCCCTTGTCCTTTACTGTGCTTGGTAAAGTGTTTAAAGCTGCATTATTGTTGCCTTTTCTTGGCAGGAGTTCTCTGCTTTTCTTTCACTTTCTCCTACCATTATCTCTCAATCACAAGTTAAAAGCTGACAGCTTTTAAGAAAGGGATGGTAGCTTAGTCAATACATAGTAACATGATGTCAGACTGTGACAGTTCTGTTGAAGAATTAAAAAAAGTTGGAGTTCACACACTCGTCTATAGTAAGATGTTATGAGTATTAATCCTTTCCTCATATGCAGAGAATGGAAGATGAAAGAACAATTTCACTTAATTCATTTGGCATCTTCTTTCCTGCCCCTGCCCCTCTCCTCAGTGCCACTCAAACCCTTCAGTTCTCATTGAGTGAAGCAAGATGTCATGGTTTTTGTCAGGTGCTTTCATGCAGGTATAATTTCTTCATGCTTGCTTGCTTACTCATCTCTGGAGGCTAAACCAGTGCCTTTCAGGGAAGCAACACAGTAGATGTCACTGGAATGGGACCAAATTCCAGAACTGAGATCTTGTTTCAAATTCGGAAAACTCTGGCGTCTACATAAAGTGGAGAGCACTGTAACTATTTTTTTTTTTATAGAGTCACTGCATTTTAAAATCCTCTGCCTTTTAGAGAACTTGGTGGCAGTAAGTCCTGGACTTATTCATTGCATCGAGCAAAAGTTTTGTCACTGATTTTATTTGAGGCAAGTTTTTGCTTGAATGTACTTGAAACAGAGAGGTCAGTTTTGAAGTCACTGTCATGATTTGAAATTTACTGAAGCACCAAACATACCATTAGGAAAGTACAGCAGAACTACTTTGGTAAAAAATGCATTGTACCATTTGACCTCATTAATGTCTATAAATATGTGAAGGGTGGGTGTCAGGAGGATGGAGCCAGGCTCTGCTC
>VXBP01002938.1:93854-107777 GCA_013400115.1 Rhinopomastus cyanomelas | reverse complement strand
TTCAAGAGGGATGTGGAGTTGCTGGAGAGAGTTCAGCGTAGAGCAACGAAGATGATGAAGGAGGTGGAGCACCTCCCTTATGAGGAGAGGCTGAGGGAGCTAGGTCTCTTTAGCTTGGAGGAGACTGAGAGGTGACCTCATTAATGTCTATAAATATGTGAAGGGTGGGTGTCAGGAGGATGGAGCTGGGCTATTCTCAGTGTCATCTAGTGATAGGACAAGGGACAATGGTTGTAAGCTGGAACATAGGAGGTTCCACATCAAAATGAGAAGGAACTTCTTCCCAGTGAGGGTGACGGAGCACTGGAACAGGCTGCCCAGAGGGGTTGTGGAGTCTCTGGAGATGTTTAAGACCCACCTGGATGTGTTCCTGTGTGACTTGGTAAGAAAAAGACAACATTTGTCAGGACCTGTTTGACACCAGCTAGTTCCTATAGACACGTGCTTAATTAGTTTTATCTGCTTCATTTGTGCTTGAGGTTCGTGTACAGCAAACCTAGCTGGATTGCTAAGAGGTTGATTTTGAGCATTATACAGCTCAAAACTTGTATTATTTATATATTATAACTTATATATTATAGTTTTATATATATATGTGATATATATAACTTATATATTAACTTCCTTTGTACAGTCGTCATAATTTCTTGGGATTTTTTAGGTGCAGCACTAAACTGCTGAAGAATGTGATTCTAAATTACTGAAATAAAAGATGAGAGCGAAATTAATGATGACAGCTCAGGCTGACACATTAATCATCAGTGTTAAAGATGGTCTTTTAACTTCCCACTAGCTCTTATAAAAAAATCTGGGGCTTTCAAAAGCCGATGAAGCCTGGCTTCCTTCTTTTATGTAAAATTTTTGCAAGAGAAGAAAGAACATGTCTGCTCCTAGACTTCAGTAGTTTTACAGTGAAATATTGCTTTCATCTGAAGTATTTAATTTAAATGAGGAAACGAAAGCCAACTGATCACAGAACTGAGGTATCCTGTCTCTTCCGAATCATATCTACAAATGCAGTCTTGTCCATTGGTACCAGTGAAAATGACAGTTCATGTACTCTGGGGATAGGCCCATTTAATGGATATTTTGATATACTAGTTAAAATTGATTGGTGTTAGTCTTGATTACTTCATGGACTTAATATTATGGCAAGAATGTGAATTTCTTTCAGTCTGTGTGTGATTCTTCATGGAGAGTCCTTTTGAGCTGCTTACTCTGTTGCACTTTGTGCATCAGTGCTATGTATTTCTGTTGTGAGTAATCATTGCTAATAGTTATCACGTCAAGTAAAATTACTTTGTCAGAAGGAATTACTGAATTAGAAAATAAAACATGAGGCTGTTTATTTTGATAAATTCAGTTTAAGTTGTGCCAAGAAGGTTTAGATTAAACATTAGAAAAATAATTCTTTACTGAAAAAGTGGTCAAGCATTGGAACAAGGAGGTGGTGGAGACACCATCCCTGGAGATGTTAAAAACTTGCAAGGATGTGGCACAAATGAACATGGTTTAGTGGGCAGGAGGACCAACCCCCACCTCTCTACAACCCTCTTTCATCTAGTTGTAGACAGTGGTAAGGTCTCAACCTCCTTTTCACCAGGCTATACAGCCCCAGCTCCCTCAGGTGCTCCTCACAGGGCTTGTGCTCCTGACCCATCCACCAGCTCCCTCACCCTTCTCTGGATACATTCTAGTGCCCCAGGGTCGTGCTCGCAGTGTGGCCTCACCAGTGCTGAGTGCTGGAGTAAAAGCACGTCGTTGGAGCTACTGGCCACACTGTGCCTGATCCAGATCAAGGTCTATAGCGTAAAACCGACTAAGGACAGAACTTATCAGAGCAGCTACTTCAAAGCTGTACAGAAAAGAGCGGAGTGAAAGGCTCCCGATGAGCGTTTGTAGCTCGGAGCTGAGTAGGGAGGGCGCAGCGCTGGCGGGAGCTGGGCAGAGGCTGCCGTGGCCAACGTTTGCTCCCCCAAACCTTTCTCCCGCAGCAGGTGACGTCATGCTGGCAGCCTGGTGGGTGCCGCTGGCTCTGGGGACGCGTCCCGGCTGTGCCCGCGCTGCCCAGCAGGGGGCGCCGTGCGCTGGTCGCGGCCCGTCTGAGCGCGGAACCCCAGCGGGTGCAGGCAAGGAGCGGGGTGGAGGTGGCGAGTCGCTTTGTCTCTTAGCACCCCGCTCCTTCAGTGTTTAGAGCTGCCTTTGCCTTCCCAGCAGCCCGCGGCGGTGATGTCGTCGATTCGCAAAGTGAATGGGAATCCTGCGCCTTGGAGAGCAGGACTGGAGCCTCTGGCTTTGTCCCAGCGCGGAGTGGAGACGCTGGTTTTGTCGCAGCGGGACGGGTGTGATGGAGAGCACGGTGTGAGGCAGGACTCTGAAAACGGTGCAGTTCCTCATTTTAGACAAGAATTCATAGTCTGATTGTTTATCGTGACTCAAGTCACTGTCCCACTGCAAACGCGGACACTTTTTTGCACTTGATTTGTACTGACTTGTTCTCAGACTAACCAGCAGCTTGTGCTGAAGCCAGGATGTGAGGGCAGTGTTAAGCAAGGATCAGGGAGGCATGAGAGAAGTAGAACGCTGTCCTGGTCACCTTGTTTCACAGAGCTGCAACCTGGAGAAACAGTCTGTTTCTCAGTACCTCTGAAAATAAATTGCCCAAACCTTTTTAAATGTCCCATCTGAAGGGTCTTCATTAATTGCAACAGGGTTTCCAAGGGACTTTGATTAAAACATGAACACAACTGGCTCATAGCCTTTTTCAAAAACTGAGTAAACTAAATTGAATGACCTGGGCACTCTGTGGACAAGCTATTTCTGCTTAGAGAACGAAAACCAAATTTTTCATATGTGGGGACAGGAAAAAGAAGGAAGGAGGCTGAAGCGAGTGAAACAGCACTTGCATTCAAGTTGGAAGAAACATCAGAGATCGTCTAGTTCCAATCCCCCTGCTATGGATAGGCTCACCACTGGGTTCTTCAAAGGCCCATCCAACCTGGTCACTTGTTCAAGTTAGGTTACAATACAACTGTCTTAACACAGTTCAGACTTACACATAGGCTTATGCCTGCGCAAAGGATTTGTGAAAAATGTGTGCTGTCCACTGGTTATTTTTAGTAAGTTGTTCTGTGTTGAGTTCTGCCATTCGAAAGCAGGAGAATATCTGGAGGAACTGATACAAAATCTGCGCTGTGGAACAGAGACTTTATAATTTTCTGTCTCTTTGAAATGATTTTGCTGGTCTTTATCCAAAAGATGTTTTAACGGGTCTGCAAGCAACTGTGTTAAAGTGTCTGCTGACCTGCACAGCTTGATTATCCAAACACTCTCAATATTGTGAAATGGACTATTATCTCCTGGTAGGCCTTACTGAGGTCTTTATTGTACCCTTCTGTTCAGCTTCCCGTATTTTGCCAGCAAATCTTTTGAAGCATCTCAGAGTCTCAGTCTCTCTGAAACCTCAAAGAGGGAGTCCTTTTTATCCCTTGGTCTTCAGGTTGACGTGTTTGCACACAGATGCAGACACAAGAAGCCTTTATGATATCATACTTGGCATAGAAAGGTAGGGAAATATGAGGGAAAGCTAGGGACTTTGAGGTCAAAGCATGAGGTTGTGATGCAGACTGTGATCTGGTAATAAACCTGGATAAAAATAATTTTGGTAAATGAGTGAGGATTGTTTATATTGTAACCAGATCACTTTCCAGTCAAGGTTCTGGTGATTTCAGTCTTTTTAGAAATGCTGTGTTACAAGCTGGAGCTTGTAAACTGTGTCTTGAGATCTTGTTAAGAAATAGCTCATAAAGCAGCACAAGGCAAAAGAGTGGAAAATTTCTGTCCTTGTCAGTCAGAGCCCTGAAACTCCACTCTTCTAAAGAAAATAAGGTGTAATAGCGCAGAGCATAATGGTCTTCCCTGTTCTGAAATCCTTTTCTTGTAATGAGAGAAAAGCAAATGCGTTACCTGAGTCATGCATGGGCTTTTGTACTTTCAGCTGCTATCTCCTTGTATTGTATCTCTGCTTCTCAAACTGAAACCTTATGAACTGATGTATTTCATGTAGAGAGCTCTGTTAGTGCCACTGTCAGCCAGTGTGCACTGAAGGTTGCAAAATGGCAGCATCTACTGTACATTTTCTTCACAGAAACAGACCTAAGAATATAACAACGATTTGTGCAGCACTTTTGACTGGACCATAGTTCATTAACTCTTGTGCTTATTTCTACCATCACGCTCTGGCGTGGGGTGGTGCTCCTGCGTATGAGCACTGACTTTGAAATTGTCACCTATATGGTAATACTTTCCCACAATTTAGTAATTGGTTGTAGAGGTGTTTCAGGTAAAAACAGGGCCAGGGTAAGAGTGATACAAATCTTATTGGTGATACTGGCTGTTGTGGCCCAGCAGTGGCTGCTGGTAAATGAGTATTGATTAAATAGTAGGTGCAGATGGCATCACACCAACTCACCTGGATTATTGCCAGGCGAGAAATATTTATTTAGTTCTGGCAGTTGATTGTTTCTCTCTAAGCATAAAAAGAGGTCTAGCAGTTGTTTCAGATGTTGAGGTGGCTAGGCAGTGGCTCAATAAAGTGGCACTAGTCAGTTTTCTGTTAAAACAAAATATGCTTCTAGTAGTGCGTGGGAGGGAGCTGTTGGAGAAGGCTCATTCTAGATTGGTGCTGTGAAATATACAGCATTTTGGAGACCATTTTTTCCTCTGAAAAGCTCTCTCAAGTGTTCAAAAAACCCCTTTTATGATGTCTTAGTGATACTAGTGAAAATCCCATTGCTAGTAGTGAAACCATCAAGATATTGTTGGATGTGCTCTGATACTGTATGAGAAAGCTAGTGCAAACATTGAAGTTATTAGTGTTGGGAAGGAGAGTGTGACTCTCCCCAATGTGGAGGTGCTGGAGCAGGTGCAGAGGAGGGTAACTGAGCTAGTGAAGGGCCTGGAGAATAAATCTTGTGAGGGAAGACTGAAGGAGATGGGCCTCTTCTGTTTGAAGAAGCGGAGGCTGAGAGGAGACCTCATCACTCTACCACTACCTGAAAAGACCTTGTGGAGAGGTTGGTGCTGGTCTCTTCTCAGAAGCAATTAGTAATAGAACAAGAGGGAATGGGTTCAAGTTATAACGGTAGGTTTAGACTTGATATTAGGAAGAATTTTTTTACAGAAAGGGTGGCCAGGCACTGGAATGGGCTTCCCAGGGAGATGGTTGAGTTGCCGTCCTTGGATGTGTTTAAAGATCATTTGGATGAGGTGCTGAGGGACATGGTTTAGGGGTGAACTTGTAAGATGGGGTAGATGGTTGAACTCGATGCTCCCAGGTGTCTTTTCCAACCAGAGTGATTCTGTGGTTAGTAGTGCATAAAAAATTGCAAATGTTTTGCCAGTCACTTGTGTGTTTTAGGACTTCTCACTTCTATTAACAAAACAGATTACAATTCTTGGGTATCCTAGCTAGACATGATTTCTTATCCTGGACACTAACTCATTTTACCAAAGCATTTTTATTCCATTTGTTCCCCAAAACCAGTTAAATTCACTGTCAACACTCAGCTCTGAAGGTAAAATTGTTCAACTGTCTTTCAAAACCATAATTACTCCAACAGCACAGTAATTTGAGAATTTTCCTCTTCTCTCAGTGCAGAATGCACATAGGTTGCGAGAAATAGGCATGGATAATCAGTGTGATTTTATAGATAGGGCTTTCACATTCTTTTCTCTTTCAGCTGTGAAAATTACAGTCACAACCCCAAACCCAGTTTACGTTGGTAACCTTCTTTCTCCAAAGTTGGGAAGAAATTATTACCTACCTCTAATGATGAAGGTGTGACTTCAATTGCACTAAAAAGTATTGAATGTGGTCACTGTGCCGGTCACAGATTTTTAATTTAATGCAGCTTTCTTATTCAAGAGATGCTGGTATGATGAACATGGAGGTCCTGTCAAAATCTCTGGTTCTACTAGATTTCCTTCCTTTAGCACAAAGATGCTTTGTTTGGCATTAGAGCTGTTAGCTCTAATGAAGTACAGGAGATACAATAGCAGGAAGCATTTTTTGAAGCAAACATCCCCATCTTTTTGAAAGTATGTGGTGATTGTGGGAGGTGGTTGGGGCCCCATCCCTGGAGGTGTTTAAGGCCAGGCTGGATGGGGCTCTGGCCAGCCTGGTCTAGGGTGGGGCGTCCCAGCCTGGTGGGGGGGTTGGAACTGGATGATCACATGGTCCCTTCCAACCCTGAGTGATTCTGATTCCATAACTTTTCCAGTGAAGTGATCGTGCTGTGGCAGGGGTATTGGACTGGATGATCTTTTGGGGTCCCTTCCAATCCCTAATGATTCTATGACTCTATGACTCTAGTGACTGGAGTAGGGTAAGTAACGTGCCGCTTTCAAGAGGGAAAAGAAGAATGTTGAGTGAGCTGTACACAGGGCAGACTCAATTCCCAGGAAGATTATCGAATAAATCTTCCTGTAAATCATTGCTGGGCACAGGAAGATAAATAAGAACGTTTGAGAACAGCCATTGTGGCTTTGCCAAAGAAAAATCACATCTGACTAACCTGATTACATTCTGTAATGAGATAGCTCTCCAAACAAGAGGGGGACAGGCAAACACTGATGTTTACCCTGAATCAAGTATTCTGGCATGGTTCCTTACAGCACTATAGACTCGTGGCCACTACGTGAGTAGAAAAGAAGCTGCACTGAATGTCTCAAAGAGCAGAGATGAACAGCTAGAAGCTTACTTAGTGGTTGCTTACTTCACAGGTGCAAATATTAATACTTAACTCTTGATCATTTTGCAGTGATACCTAAGTAAATAATTCTTCACCTTTCCATCACTAACCTAGATCGTAGGATGGAAGGTGGGGCACTGAGTTTTGTGAATGACAGCAAAATGGGTGAAGGTAGGCAAGCAGTCTGTATACTGGGCTACATGTGGGTCTAACCTTCAGTGGAACCTCATCTAGTTGTAGGAGTGAACAAAAAGGAGCCAGCTGAAGTTTAGAAACAGTATTCTAAGCCCTTCAACTGGGCTGGCATAGCCTCATGCAACACTATAATGTGGTGAGCAGATGGCCATGAAAAAGCTTTTCAGTAAGTGACCCAAATGGCTTCAAGTTGTCCCAAGGAAGTTTGGGTTAGATATTGGGGAAAAGCTTCACAGAATCACAAAACATTAGGGATTGGAAAGGACCTTGAGAGATTGTCTAGTCCAATCCCCCTGACACAGCAGGACCACCTAGACCAAGTCACACAGGAACATATCCAGGTGGGTTTTAAACGTGTCTAGAGAAAGAGACTCCATAACCCCTGTTGGTGCTCTGTCACCCTCACTGGGAAGAAGTTCCTTCTCGTATTGATGTGAGAAGTTCCTTCTCCTATGTTCCAGCTCACACCCGTTGCCCCTTGTCCTATCACTAGATGACAATGAGAAGAGCCTGGCTCCATCCTCCTGACATCCACCTTTCACATATTTGTAAACATGGATGAGGCCACTCCTCAGTCTCCTTTTCTCCAGGGTAAAGAGACCCAGCTCCCTCAGCCTTTCCTCACAAGGGAGGTGTTCTACTCCCTTGCTCATCTTTGTGGCTCTGTGCTGGACTCTCCCTAACAGTTCTGTGTCCTTGAACAGAGGGGCTCAGAACTGGACACAGTATTCCAGATGCGGTCACAATATTCCGGATGTGGTCAAACTTCATTGAAAGGGTCATCAGGCATTGCAACAGGCTGCCCAGGGGGGTGGTTGAATAATCATCTCTGGATACATTTAAAAGCCATGCAGATAATGGAGCTCAAGGACATGGTTTAGCAATGGGCTTGATGATCTGTGAGGTCTTTTCCAGCCCAGACAATTTTGTGACCTGAGGGTGAATGAGAATTTGTGAGTCAGCACTTTGTGATGAAACCTTTGTTCATGTTTGGTGACCAGAAATGAGTCCCACTCACTGAGCAGCTGAGATTGCATGAGGTGAGTAATGGGTGGAGATACATCCATCCAACCCCACCTCATAAGGAGATGGCCTAAACTGGCATATGTTAGCAGATGGCTATCAGAATGGTTCAGAGGCTGGAGCACAGTCAAGATTTTATGCTCTTGAAGTCAGAGTTCTCATTTTATAAAGGGATAAATACATACAATTATTTAATACAAAATAGGCGATTAAAAATGGTGTGCTCTTAACACCCAAGACTGTGTGGGCTGAGAAATTCTGATGTGAAAACAAAACCTGACACCTTTGCTAGGAAACAGTTTGAAAAGAATGCTGCTCTTTCCAAACATACAAAGGTTAAGAAAAATAAAGTAATATCTACCCTTAGTATTCCAATTTGCATTGTGAAAAAGATGAAAAATAAACAGATTAAAGGAGTTTTATGATTGGCTTATTCAGTAGTCTCCTTTTACACTTATTCTAGTCTGCTGTGGTTTCCATAGCTACTAGTTTAATCATGATGCACAGAGCTATTTCTAATTACAGTATATGCCAGCATAAAATTAATTCTTTGAGTATCTTAAGTAACAAACAGCTTGCAGTTTGTTCTGTGGCATTTTATTACCACAAACCCTGCAGTAGCACATGAGCACATCCTATTTCATCTGTTAAATTTTATTAAAAAGAAAATAAGTCTGTAAATATATACCTGCTTGGATCTGTGTCAAGGGAGGAACGCTAAAGGAGGAGTGTATTGCACTCTAGCTTGAAGCATTCATGTCAAATTATGTAGCATTTGTAAACTATCACTGGCTGCTACAGAAAAGACTTGGCATAATGAACATCCAAAAGAGTCCAGATTTTTCTCTAGTTTCTATTGAGGTGAAGTCTATGTGGCCTCTTTGTGTTGTCCTTATGCAAATATATGTCTTTTCTGGCAAAATTAACTGAATGAATTAGATATCTTCTGTCCTGAAGAACCTGCAATATACAGGACTCAGGTTCTACAGCTGGCTAATGGAGCGGAGTCTCTTCAGCTTGGGGAGAAGACAACTGAGAGATGACCTCATTAATGTNACGCTGGACTCCCTCCAGCAGCTCCACATCCCTCTTGAATTGAGGAGCCCAGAACTGGACACAACACTCCAGATGTGTTCTAACCAGGGCGGAGTAGAGAGGGAAAAGAACCGCTCTTGATCTGCTAACCAACCCCATTCTGATCCACCCCAGGACCCTCTTGTCCTTGATGTGCCTGGAGACAGCCTCTAGGACAAATTGTTCCATCACTTTGCCTGGGATGGCGGTGAGGCTGACCAGTATGTAGTTACCTGGATCTTCCTTCTTTCCTTTTTTGAAGATTGGAAGATTTGAAATATGTGAATGGTGAGTGTCAGGAGGATGCAGCCAAGCTCTTCTCTGTGACAGGACAAGGGGCAACAGGTGGGAGCTAGAACATAGGAGGTTCCACATAAGTGTGAGAAGGAACTTTTTCACGATGAGGGTGACAGAGCACTAGAACTGGCTGCCCAGGGGGATTGTGGAGTCTCCTTCTTGGGAGACATTTAAAACCAACCTGGATGTGTTCCTGTGCGACTTGGTCTAGGTGGTCCTCCTGTAGCAGGGGGATTGGATTAGCTGATCATTCGAGGTCCCTTCCAGTCCCTAATGCTCTGTGATTCTGTGAAGTGATACTCAGGAAAACTAGAAATTCTAGAGTCAGAGCTTTTGGCAATGTGATTGTTGCTTGACAATAATATCACGCTTAATTATGTCTTCGCCATCTTTCTGACAGTTAGTATTAAAATTGTGTTTTCAGGAATCTGCAATAGTCTTTCCTTAAATGTTTAGGATGTATGTAGAGATTTTTCAGATTTGTAGAGATTTGAACTGGATTTAAAGTTTGGTTTGGGGTTTTTTTTTTAATATACAGAACTTTGAAATAAGCAGAACTGGTTAATGTCTGTTGCTCCACAGGTCATCAGTTTATCAAACCTGGAGTGAATTGTGAAACCCAGGCATCTCAGTTCCTCTGTGGTGAGTGTTCTGTTCTGTACTTTTCACATTGTTGGATTGATTCAGCTAAACAGTACTCTGCTTTAAGAAGTGTGGTGCACACAGATAGCTGACGTAACATTCTAAAACTATTGATGTAGTAATTCAGACTGGTGTGCAAGGTGCTTATGAGTGCACTTAACTGATTAACTTGCTTTACTCGTGTTTCTGACTTAATGTGGGGCTTTCTTCTCACATTCATCTGTATCTTCTGTGGGTGGAGAGAAACTTCATGACGTTGGGGAAACTTGATCATGTTGGGGAGTGACCTGCTTGTGAGCAGCTCTGAGGAAACAGACATGCGAGTGCTGGTGGATCACAGGCTGACCATGAGTCAGCAGTGTGCCCTTGTAGCTAAGAGGACCAGTGGTCTCTTGGGATGTATTAAGAAGAGTGTGCCCTGTAGTTTGAGGGAGTTGATCTTGTTGATAGTAAATTGTACTTCGCAATACAATCGTAGAATGGTAGGGGGTTAGATGTCCTCTGGAGATCATCTAGTCCAACTGCCTTGCTAGAGCAGTTACTCCTAGAGCAGATCACACAGGAACATGACTAAGCAAGTATTGAATGTCTCTAGAGATGGAGTATCCACAGCTTCTCTGGGCAGCCTGTTCCAGTGCTGTGTTACGCTCACTGTAAAGTTTTTGTCTCATATATTCCCATGAACACAGTTCTAAAAGTTCAAGCAAACAGGCAAATACTGGTTTGAGAACCTATGGAGCTGTACTCATAATAGCTAATTACTTGCTTTTCTCATTAGAATTAACTGTGAAATTCCTTGTGTCATTTCCAAATGGGTTGTGGATTCTTGCTTCAAAATGTTTTGGTGCTTTCAAGTAGTTTGGTATCTGATTTGAACAGAGTGGTTGGTCATAAGGAACTATTACGGATGGAAGTGGTATCTCTGTGTTACAGTTTATAGTCACCTCCAGTCTTGTTCTGTCCTGAGTCTTCAGGCCCAATGAATATGACATAAAGGACTGCTTACATCCATGTGTTTTAAATATATTAGCAATTTACTTTTTGTATTTCACTGTCTAAATCATCTTGTAGCTATCCCAGTATGTCTGAGTAACCAACTGCTAGATACTCCTGTGGGGAACTGAGGAGGGAGACACAAATATAGAAGGGACACAAGAATTGATGGATTATATGGTAATGTATTTTGATTTGTCCTCATTTAGTGGTAGAGGAAGTGTAAATTGAACCTACAGACTTTAAAGAAGTTAAGTGTTAGCCAGTTTAGAGTTAAAACAATATGACTTGTTTTAAAGAGAGCTGAACTTCGCTAGATGTGAGGCGGCTCCTTCTTTCTGTCTCCAGACTGTAGCTGGGCTATTTCCCAGGGGGGACACATGTAAACACACAAACACACATAATGCAGGCACAGCTTACCTTAACAACTCAAACACAGATTAAAACACTAAACAAACATCATCTGTTGCTGAAATATTGCAACATATTTTTTGCAGGCAATTCAATATGGTGTCCTATTCAGGGAATGCCACATCCAGGCCTTTTTCTCCTGAGTCGGTGGGGTTTTTTTGTAGGCTTGTGCTTTGTTTTGTTTTGGCTTTTTTTTAACTTCCCAACACTTCTGTTCACATGTGATAGAATCCAGATTCTTCAAAACCTGCACTATTTCTTTGCGAAAAGACCTGCATGTACCAAGGAACAGATGTATGGAAGTTGTGCCTGCAGAAGGGAGATTCTATTAAAGCTGCACTGAGGTGGCCATGTGCCTGTTAGCTTTTACGAAACTGCAGATGCTGAGCAGCAAAAAGGTTAACAGCTGTCTTTCACGCAGGACGTTCAAGAGTGTTTTTGAAATAAGAAAGTAAATTCTCCAGAAATTTGTGGCCTGGTGAAGTGATGTAAATATTACAGGCTTGCACCTCCCTGTCTCTGAAAACCTGGCTCTACTGGGACATAAGAAGATCATTTCAGAACACAGAAGCAGCAGCTTGACTGCATCTTCCCTTGGTACATGACCCACCATTAAAGTGATGTGATTTTCATATGAACTCTTAATGCTTTGAGTTGTAAAGTTGTGGGTTTGAATCTCATTTTTCAAATTTAGAATGCTCAAATTTCTTTGGCTTAGATTAAAAACAATAGCAATATGTTTTAAAAGCAAACATGGAACTGGAATCATTTAGGAGACATTGCTTGCATTTCAAGTTACATAAAAGTGGTTACTAAAACCATATGAAAACTCTTACGAGGCCTTCCTGACTATCTATAGGGATTTATTATTCTTTCGTAGGAGGCATTTTTGAGGCTTGTAGACATACTGCTGGAAAAGAGCTAACATACTGTTTATTATAATTAAGGTAATTTCTTCTGTCACACAGTACCTGCTCTCTTATTTCCAGTGAAGTCAGAGATAATTCTTCAAATTATAATGTTACTGTGCATCATAAGGAGGCTTGTATTTCCACAGGATGCAGGTGACTTCAGCGTTAGGGCATGCCAGGCTATTTATGCGTGTCCAAACTGCAGTCACTATTGAAAATTAATTACATTAAGATTTGTTTTGGAAATAACCTTTATCTGAAAATGACTGGAGAAGTAGCACAGTTTCCATCTACACCATGAGCTGTGTGATAGTAAAGCTTTATTCTCTAGGGCAAAAAAACCCCAGCCGTTTAGTTGATCTAACCTAGATGTAATGTTTTGTCTGAAATGGTGTGTGTGGGGTTGTCATTGTTGCATGTTGTAGGACATTTGCCTCAACAATGGAAACCAATGTTGACAACGACAGGATTGTAATGTTTCAGTTCATGTCATAGCAAGCCTTTAATGTGAAATGTGGTTGAAAAACAGAATTAATTCTAACAGGCTTACAAAGGCAGTGTGACTCATTTAGGGTTTGTGCTTTTGTTCTCTGTGTAAACTGCAATAGTTTGAGTTCTGTGATACCTACTGGCTTCGAAGTATGGTGCACTCTTTGAGAAGAGAACTGTTTAAACAGCACAAAGTGCAGATGTTTAGCATTATGCAAACTGCTTGCTTTGACTAGATGAATATTCCGATGTGTGATGATGCAGGCATTGAGATTTCATAAATGGTTGCCTCTCAGGGGTGCTGGTAATGCAACTGAAAAAAACCATGCAGTATCTCTTGATTTTAGCCTGGAGCAGTGCACAAAATCTAGCTTCAGATGCAGTTATGGAAGGAGCAGTTCTGTGAGAAGTTTTGGATATACATGGCAACAGCAATAGTGTGAAATGAAGAGTGTTTGCAGGAATAATCCAACCATTCAGTTTAGCAGCAGCTATGTACAGATTAATTTCTTTTAAGAAGGTTTAATAAATGGTCACAAATATTGTAGATAGGGGTTTGGTGGTGGTTGTATTTTTTTTTAAGAGCATGGTGGGGAAACCAAGTCAAACATTCCTAAGCAGGCTCCTATGGGGACCAAAACCACAGTATTTTCAAAAATATGTTTCTATCTAAATAGGGAAAAGAGCAAAAGCTTGGCCATGATATGGCTCTGCTGTGCTTAAGTCAAATGAAGAGCTTTAAGCAGCAACTTCCTATAAACAAAATCCCCACAAACATCCCCAGCCTTTTAGTAGGCCACCTTCAGATACTGGAAGGCCACAATAAGGTCAGCTCAGAGCCTCTTCTCCAGACTGAACAGCCCCAACTCTCTCAGTCTGGCCTCATGAAAGAGGTGCTTCAGCCCTCTGCTCATCTGCGTGGATGTCCACATCCTTCCAGTAATAAGGGCTCCAGAACTGGACCCAGTAATCCAGGTGGGGTCTCACCAGGGTGGAGTAGAGGGGGAGAATCACCTCCCTTGACTTGCTGGCTACAATTCTCCTGATGCAGCCCAGGATCAGGTTTGCCTTCCGAGCCGCAAGTGCACACTGCTGGCTCATGTTGAGCTTTTCGTCCACAAGCACCCCCAAGTCCC